>JAGDQP010002824.1:0-100121 GCA_022664845.1 Lepisma saccharinum
TTTCCAAGGAACTTATCACCCACCATCTTACCCTGCTAGACCCTTTCCTAAATGGGTGGAGTTCTTTTTATTCTTGTAAACATGTACGGAAACTTGAAACTCTCAAAAACCAGAAAGCTTAATCAAAAACCGTTGTGTAGCTCTTGAAGTATACTTCAAAGATATGGAATCGCCTTTTCTGAAAATTCATTTCTTTAATCCAATAGTTAGGCTGAAAAATAAGTAACGAATTGTATAAAATTTAATTTTAGCAAATTTTGTGGAGTGAAGAGATTGAATAAAATTCTGCAAAATTTTGTAATATTTAGACCTACCGATGGAGTGTATGCACGCAATAAAATCATGGCCCTAAATCACACTCCTCACGGTTTCAAACATGGCCCTTTGCAAAAAAACGCTGGACTTCGGGCTTAAATGTCTCAGATAGGTCCTAATGAAAAAGTCTGAAATTTGGTATCGAGGAAACTTTGCATAACATTTCTTTAAAAGTCGTTCTGATAACTTCAGGTATGTACGAACCCACATACGAAAACTAATTTTATTTTCTAAAATGGTGATGTAACTATTTTATAAAATTATCCAGGAATGACACAATTTTACTATCACTAACCTAAACCAATCTGATCTTCCTTACCAAATATCACTAATGTATAAAATGGTCCACTTAGAGTTACTCAATCTGGTAGTGTTTCTATAAGACAAATCTCGGCAATATTTTTAATTGTTAAAGTAGCTCATGGTTAAAACCATTGCTTTCTAAACCAATGCCACACGCACATGGGTTCGAGCCCTGGTCATGTTAAACAGTTTTTACTTCTCGTCCTGATCCGACTTTGGATATAACAACATTTACATAATTTGTGTTTAACGTTCACATATAGTATACCGACGTTCTGTCAATACCCACCACTTCTCTGATGTTATATTTTAAACATAATAATAACTTATGTCCTGAAATGCTTGTATGTATGGATACATATAAAACTGATTATTATTATTATTTTATCTAATTATTCATGCTTTGAGGAATATATCATTACATGAAATGAAATTTTCCAGAACGAGATTCGAACCCACAAACTCACGATTAGAAGGCACGCGCTCTACCACTGAGCTAACATGAATGCATCTATCTATTTCTTCTCTCCTTCTGAAGATAGAACTCCTTCTGAAGAAACATGACTGGATTTTCTGTGTTCAAGACAATGAAATTCATATACGTTCCAAATGCTGTTGCTTTTCTCTCCTCTCTCTTGTTTATTGTACTATGAATGCGATACTTTTCATTGCATAAATTTGCTGTCTTTACTTTCATTACAGATGTGCTTTTACGTATGGAAACGTAGGTGACAAAACGATCACATGCTCAGATGTATGGAAGGTTCCGAAATACTGTATCATTACGTATTGGAATGAATGTTACTTCCTAAACTTAATAACATTCCAACATGTCTTATTGCACTTAAGAGAAGAAAAAGACATCTGCACATTTTTTCCCAATTCCGAAGGTTCATCCTTCCTTCCAGGGCTCGAAACTGGCATCTTTAGTTTACTGTTTCCGAAGATACCCGAAGTTGGTCTTAGGGAATTTTCAGCTCAAAGTAGACTAATCAATGCGGTCAACCTTTCTTGGAATAGGCTGTACATTAAATGTTTATAAAGTTAATTCTCTTATTTCTGTATTTTCCATTATTAACCTTCCTGTCATATCAATTGCTATAAGGCCATAATCTTCTTGCTAACAACTTTAACATATCTGTTTAAACTTTCTTTAGAATATATCTCCTCCAAGAAACTCATTATATACGTGTTTTGAGATTTGTGTCATCTTGACGAAATATACATAAGAAATTAACGTTCTCTCTTATTTGCTGTTTTGTTTCCTTAGAATATATTTGTACAAGATAAAAAGTCTAAGTTTTATGTCTTCCTGTTGCAGAGTAATTTCTAACTGTGTCTTGATTCTTTAAAATAAAACCATCAAATACAACAATGGAAGATTCCTCACATTCATCAATAGGTATAATATAATAGGCTATTTGTTTATTTACTTTAATTCTGGTTCATTAAATCGCTTTCGCAATTGTTGATAATTTGGTTCATTTATACTTTTGGAATATATGTGAAAATAATTATTGTTTAAGCAACTTGTCTGTAATAAAAACTTAAATACAAGGAATGATATTCCACAAACAGAAGAGACTGTAATAAGGCCTCGTATGTCATCAGGTATAAGCTCTCCATTTCTTTTCCTTTTGTTCTTCTTTAATCATATATTCTACATCCCAATTAATAGTCTTTTTTAACGTATTCATTTATTATATGGAGAATTTTAATTTTTACTTTTACGAGGGAAGTAACTGACAATTTCTTTAAATTTTCATACTTTTATCTTATTAGGTGTTTCTTTAATCTTATTTACCTTATCTATTATATATTATTCATCCCTATCGCCATTTAATGTTATTATTATCTCTAATTGCTCGTTAAAAATATTAATACAATTAACTATTGTTTTATATTCAACTTTTTATTGATATTAAATTTTCAAGACAACCCTGATAGTATAGCACTTTTTGTAGCTCAATAAGTTGTTATAATGGAATAAATATATTATGTTGTTGCTGATAAAACAGGCAATGTAATTGAACTCTAATACATAAATTTATTAAGTCTTATTTTTTCCTACAAATGATATTCTAATTTTCTTAAAGTATCTTCTACTAACTTAATTACTTTCTCCCTTGGAATGTATTCATACTAATCAAATTCACTCATTTGTTCTAAATTAAATGGCTAAAATGTTTAAGATATGAAGGAATAGTTCAATATTAAAGAGATATTTCATTATGAGTTGGATAACTCTAATAACAATCTAAGTATAGGGGCAGTTGATTTTTACAGTACATACTTAACCACAAACAAAAGAAAAAGAAGAAACACATTTATTATGCAAATACAGAAGTAATTTTTTCAGAAGGTTAGCTTTAAAAGCATTATTGAGTATTTAGAACGCGAAAATGTCAATATCGCATTTTCAGAAAATCATAAATCAAACAAAGTGGAAATAGATGATAAAGGTGTAACAATTGATAATATTAGTAAAGTACTTCGGTTTGAATTTGACCAAATGTTAGAAACGAAAACAATTAAATGTTGGATCGAGAATACCAAAGTTCCACCCATTTAACGAAATAAATATTCATTGCAATAAAGCTAAGTGGTATGTTCGTTAAAAGATGTGAATACGCCCAAAGAGAAACAGCAATTATATCGACATTTAAAACAGCTTCAGAATTTAAACATAGTATTATTTACAAACTTTCTTATTCTTTATTCTTTTGTTTAACAAGAGACAAATTTGATACCTTCGAAATAATAACAGATGAGGATGATAATTTCATTGATTTTGGTGGACCAACTACAACTGTTCTTTTGCAAATGAAGATTTTGTATTAAACAAATGGATAGCATTAAAAGTTATGAGTTATAGAGCTTTACTGAAATAAAAGAACATTTAATGAGTTAAATGAACTAAACAAAGATATTGAACTTTATTGTGTTGTGGGAGATGGATTTATTCATCCTCTCAGAGCAGATTGTTATGTGAAGTTTAAAATTGTAGGTGTAGCTGCTGGCGGAACGTTTGGTGAAAATGATCAGATAAAACTAGAATATATTTTCTTCCCATTCTTCTTAACTCAAATAGAAATTCGAAAGCATGGAGTTGTATTAAATAAGGTAGAATTACCAGGGTAAACTTCAACACTAATTGGAATCTTAAAGTTCTCTAAGCCTGAAGTTTTGCACCTGAAACAAGCTGGTTTCGAAATAGATGATCATTTAAAAGAAAAAAGTTTTACTGTTCTATTTTCATTATGATTAATAACTTTTTTCAAGTTTTGGCTCCTTTGCAGGGCTAACTTTACACTTTCGGCATATTGACAGGCGCCGTCACCAAGCTACCCTTCACTCCCTAACGAAAATAATGTACTCCCTATTCCTCCCTGTGAACTCCCAAACGATAGGACGCAACAACGGCTAAATATTCTCAAATTTTGGCTCCTTTGGTGGTGATAACTTCATACTTACTGCATATTTGCTGGCGCCGTCACCAAGCTATCGTTGACTCCCTAACGAAAATAATGTACTCCCTATTCCTTCCTATGAACTCCCAAACGATTGGACGCTACAACGGCCAAGAATTCTTAAATTTTGTCTCCTCGGGGGTTCTAACTTCACACTTTCGGCATATTTGCTGGCGCTGTCACCAAGCTATCGTTCACTCCCTAACGAAAATAATGTGCTCCCTATTCCGCCCTATGAACTACCTAAAGATTGGACGCAACAACGACCAAACATTGTATAGGTGGGGGGGGGGGGGCTGTGTGAAGTTAGCCTCCAACAGTTGCTGGCGCCGTTACCAGCTAATCGCTTACTCCCTAACGAAAATAATGTACTCCCTATGCCTCCCTAAGAACTTCCTAATGATTGTGGTAAGTTCAAGCTTAATTCGGTTGGGGTGGGGGCTAACTTCACAAACGTCGAAAGAACACAGTTAAGTGTGAATTTAACAATCAAACCAGGCACATACGACCATCCACATTGGATATCCACAAATGGATGAATACTGTTTTACATGTGGAACCAAATCAATGGAAGGACTACAAATGGACAATGAGGCCTATTGTGTATACTTAAAATTTGTATCAGTGGGCAGTTGTGATAAATTTCTGCGGTCCAATTCGTCTACACCTTCCTATACCCGTGAAGATGGAACTACTAATCAAGTGCTTGTTTCCCCTGCAGATGACGACTACTTCTGTTCGTATACTGAACTTGCCAAATTGTTCGTCTCATTACCTTGCGTATTGTGGTAAATACTTTTAGAGCTCAAGTTTATTTTGATGATCAGATACCGACTTTTTTGCCAGGATCCGACGCACTCCTTCAATAAAGTTTATGGCGTACCACGTAACAACTTTCCCCGTACCACAGTTTGAAACCCCCTATATTAGGAGATAATTTGCGATAGGTCCCGAAATTTCAACGGCTTAGGGCCCTCACAGGGTTAATCCGGTACTGGTCAGTACGGCCTAAAAAGGTATTAATACTTCCTCTGGCGATACCAACCATTCTGTAGATTGTAAATTCAGTTTATAGATTGTTGGTAAATTAATTTTACTTGAATTGGGAGACTTTGATTACTTATCGTTTGTAACTGTAAACACATGATTCTATTTTATGTTGTAATTTCATCTCTTGCAAGGAAGGTAAACCAATGATATTAGAACATGATCCAGTATCAATTAATGTATTTATTTCATGTGCAGTCATACGAATTTGAATAACAATCGCAAGAGATGTTTGCGTAATCTGGGAATAGAAGATGGTGTTTACCCTAAAATCATCTAGTCCAACACCTAATGTTTTTTTTGAAACTTTCATTATTTGTATCCTCTTCTTCAATGGATTAAACTTGTTTTCTTTTATAATGATGTTCAGACTGATGTATTCTTCTCTTGTGGTGACATTTTACTTGGAAATTATTAAGCGTCGTACATTAATTACATAATTTTCTACACGCTGGACATTTGTTTCATGGTGATTTCGTTTTCAATATCTACATCCACGTACCATACTACCTGAAGTATTCGTAGATTTACCAACCATTGGTATCCGTACTATGTGTTATTTGTAGTACTTCTTGTGTTAATAATGGCGATTGTCCCGTATGTAGTGCTACTAACTAGCTATCTTTATCTATAGTTTCGTGTTGGATCGCTATATTTTATGCTTTTTCAAATGTCAGGTCCTTTTTAGATAGTAGTCTTTTACACAGATTATTGTCAGAAAGTCCAAATACTAGCTGTGTTGCTAGAGATTCGTCTAAAAAGGAACTAAACTGATATATATATATATTAACTTCAAAGTTGGAATGGATGAAACTTACGATTTGTATACACTAAACCTCTGTAGGTGAAGGTTTAGTGTATATATATATTAGCTTGCGTTCTCAATTAAGTAATATAGTATTTGACTGCTTGACCATTTTCTTGGCTTAACCTATGAAATCTGAACCTTTCTGTAAGTAGGTTTGTTTTAATCGCAACCATTTGAATCAAAAGACTGATAATCTCTTGAGAAGATATTTGACTGATTGTTTCTGTTATCAGTCGGTCTTGTAATTGGCCAAACGTTGTAGTGTTCAAATACGTTAACTAAGAGCAGCCCATTTTTAATCGTTTACATCCTGTACCGTGCAATGCAAATTAAATCTTTGAAGATAGTGTTTTACTTTATCTTCCAACGGGTTAAATGCGTGAAAAGAAATATGTATTTTAGTCATTCTTATTGAATACGTGAAGTTGAATATTTCAGTCGCCAAATTAATGTAACCAATAGTACTATTATATAATTTGAATCAAACGAAAACAGTTCATGAGATGGCCTTTTATTATGTCACTTAACCACAGTAACGAATAAACCGGACTTACTCAAATTCTATACAATAATTAGATAGAATGTTCAGTCAGCAGCAATAGCTTTGGTTTTGAACAATAACAAATATTCAATCTGTAATATCGCTCTTTCAAACTTAGTAACTTATTAATAACCAATTCGAAAATCAATATATCAGACATTTAAGTACTAATCCTCGTTATAATATTGTTCAATATATACATGCCTTCATCTCTGCAATATTTTGTAATTGATATTTTCCATAAGCAATTGTAGATCAGTACACTGTTGATATATTTCACTGTAGGTCATCAGCATCTTGCTTCAAGTTTAAGTACAATAATTTCATTATTTTTCAATAGTCATCTATCTAATACGTAAACAACGATTAGCCATATACATATTACTTAATTAGTAAAATAGTTGGAATAGAAAAGTCAGAATTACATACAAACAATACAAACGTTTCCTCACGAAAAAACGCTAGAAAAATGAAAGTAAACTTAATTGCGCAATAAGAAGAAAACAATCGGAATGGTGAACTATATTGACCATAAATAAAATTGGTGACTACGTAAATTGGGAATAAATATTATATGCTACTTCAAATTAATATGTCCAATGAAGCATTTTGCAACTAAGGGTCTGAAACGTTGATAAATTTGAAAGAGAGTAATGCACTGAAATGGAAACAATCACGTATAAAGATGTTAAAACAAAGCAAATGGCTTTAATTCAAAATCAAATGAAATAATAAAACTGTTTTATACACGAAAATAAGACTGAAAATATATCAAGAACAAAGTTTAAGATAAAAAAAGAATATTGTAGAGAAATTAATTAAAAACTTTAGAACTAGCATCTTTTTTACATTCAGAATTTCCTCTGAACAATAAATATATATACGATTGAAACTTATTGTGAAGTTGTGAAGAGGAAATTCTGTGTAAAAGGAAACACAGTTGGAACGCCGAAGTAATGGAAGTTGTGACAAAAGTATTTAAAGTTATAAAACTTAATCAAATTAAGAATATGTATTTCATTGGGAAACTAAATGCCCAGTCTATTCCATTTACACCCTACTTCTTAAAACATATACCATGTACCTTGTGGTATTGTAGAGTATTGGACTCATTGCTACAAAAATAAACATTTATTGTTTTTGAAAGTAGTCTGATGTAATTTGTGTGCCCTGGGATTGTAACAAACTATGTAGAGGTTGCGAAGAAAGTCTGCTTCAACATAATCGTCTTTGCTTTTCTTTTTCGCACGAGGTCATAAAAGTGCATGTTTTACAGCCCGTGCAATATCACGCTAATTGTTCGCTTAGCTGTTAGAAAGGAAGTAATGCGAATTTAGATTGCTAATACTGGTGAATTGGGATGTGTGTTCCATATTTCAATTCTGTGAGCTACATACATTTAAAGCAAATCGTTGAGGGTTATAATAAATAGTGTAAAAATAATTGTATGCCAGCAGTTAGAATTATTGGCACAAAGAGAGACACTTTTTCACATAAAACACGAACAGATTAGTGTTACAAAATCCTAGCTTTACCCAGGCTGAAATTGGCCGTAGACTATCAATGCTTGCAAAACTCGTATCAAGGACTAAAGAACGTATGAAATTAACTAAGGTTGATGCGTCGAGGAAAGTAGGACTTTGTGGAAGAAAACGCATCTCCTCAGCATATGATGATCGAGAATTGCTGACCTTGAGCTGAAAAAGTAGATAATGTTCTTCACGAAACTACAAACGTCAAGGTGCATTGTTTTGAGCAGGAGAACAATAAAAAAATACTTCATGAGGTTGACTATAATGCCTATCATTTTACACAAAGAAAAAACTATCTAATTGTGGCAATGAGAAGGAATCATAATCAGTGGGCTAAAGAGTTCAGAAACTTGAGAAATGATGAGTCTAGGGAGGTAGTAGGTTATTGTTTAGTAGCAACCAAGATTGAAAAATATCATTTTGTTGATTTTTTATTTAAATCGCTTTTTTTTATTTAAATCATTTTTTTTTATTTAGATAACTTGCGGTAATCAAAACGTCCGATATTTGTGTTGAGTTCATAGTTTCAGGAATCACTGAGAAGAATAGTGACACTTCCGATGTCGTGTAAGACACCCCTAGGGGCGGGAAGGGATGACATCTAAAAATAATTGAAAAAGACATATATTAGCGTCGAGATTATAGTTTTGGGTCGCTGAGATGAATAGTGGCACTCCGGATGCCATATAGGACATTCCTAGCACCCCTAGGGCTGGGAAGGGAAGGGGTGACATCTAAAAAAATCAAAAATGACCTATATTCGTTTCAAATCCAAAATCCAGCAAAACTGATTGGTGACAGTCCCGATGACATTTAAGTGCAAGTTTAGTCGACTAGAACTTTGTTGAAGTAGAAGTTGCAGTAGTATTGGTACAAGCTGCCAACATTTTACTCTCCCAGCACCAACGGTCGGGTACATCCGCTAGTATTCCAAAAAAGTATGAGAGCTATTTTGGAGCCGCGATCGTTCAGTACAAGAGCGCTGAACTCTGGTCCGTGGGATCTCCAATTCGATTCCCGCTCGTGCCATGTGGGTTTTGTGATGAACAAAAACGGTATGTGTGTGTGCTCTCAGTGTTCTCTCGTTTCCTCGCACTTCCTTCATTCCACAATTCTCCAATCATAATCAATTCGGTCGAATCCAAAGATGCCTAAAGGCCTTAGATTAAAGTGAATTTAATTAGAGCTACTTAATGCATCAAATCAATGCTGTGGATGCACATCTTTGCATTTCCATCCTTAGCATACTCATATGTAAACTTTATGGTTCCACTGACAAGGGACACCCGCGAACTCGGACAGGAGAAACCGGATGAAAGTTTCTACAGGAGCTAATTACAGGTCGCTGAATCCAGTGGTGATAGTCGTTTCCATGCAAAATCACGCAGTCAAGCAGTAACGGCGCCAGATCATGGATGACAGACCAATGTGCTAGAGAAGAGCTGAGAGGAAACGTAAAAATTGAAATCCTGAATATAGTAAATATGATTAACTATTGAGTCTACAATATGTAGAAGCACATGTGAATGCCGTATGTGAATCACAATGTTGCCAACTCAGTGAAAAGTATGTGTGAAAATGGGAATGGAAGAAAGTGTCAAAAGAATGCAATGTAGTGGAATGCATAAAGAACCCGACACAGTAGTCGGGAATAAGGTTTTGTCATGTTATAAAACAGTGTTGCTAACTGCATAAAGGATAAAAAAGGTAATAAACGTACGTTGGAAGCAAAAACAAAGACCTGTAATCAGACAAGCGGGAAATGAATCAACAGGCACAGAAAGAAAGAATGGTGTTATACATTGCCATGTAATACGCTGCGTCTGGTGACAGGCGCCATATGACAGTGGTATTCGGCAATACAAGCTCTATTTCCGGCGGATCGTTGATTTCGTACGGCTCCAATGTGACAAACCTCAGGTGAATCTACACATCGTTATTTCATGATTAAGCTGCATTCTTTTCTCTACAATCAACTTTCCGCACCGATCTACAAGCCTATGTTGCAGTATGCTTGGCAAAAGGCCGGGTACGACATCGGTTCAGTCATATTGTCATTTGATAATGTCATTAGTGTCACATTTGACATAGGATTATTACCATGCTGAGGTGATGCTGACTGTGAGTCCGTAGCGATGGTAAAATGTGCATACTGTACACTGTCTCTGTTATTTGACCACTTACTTGCCAACCCACATCTGCACTTTGAGAATTAACTGGTTCGTGCACACTTTCCGGTCAGTGTAGAAGCCTAATGTATTTTCAAGTTTTTCCGTAATGTATCATTTTACTGATATCATGATAATAACGATATATTGTCTCAGTACTGCTATGTTACTCTTCATGTCCGTAAACAACGATGGCGCCTGTCACCAGACGCAGCGTATTACTTGGCAATGTGTAACATCACTCTTTCTTTCTGTGCCTGCTAATTCACTCCTGCTTATCTTGTCTGATTGCAGGTCTTTGTTTTTGCTTCTCACGTACCTTTATTACCTCTTTTATCCTTTATGCAGTTAGCAACACTGTTTTATAACATGACAAAACCTTATTCCCGACTATTGTGTCGGGTTCTTTATGCATTCCACTACTTTGCATTCTTTTGACACTTTCTTCCATTCCCATTTTCACACATTCTTTTCACTGAGTTGGCAACATTGTGATTCACATACGGCATTCACATGTGCTTCTACAAATTGTAGACTCAATCGTTAATCATATATACTACATTCAGCATTTCAATTTTTCCGTTTCTTCTCAGCTCTTCTCTAGCACATTGACCTATCATCAATGAGCTGGCGCCGTTAATGCCTGACTGCGTGATTTTGCATGGAAACGACTATCACCACTGGATTCAGCGACCTGTAATTAGTTCCTGTAGAAACTTTCATCCGGTTTCTCCTGGCCGAGTTCGCGGGCGTCCCTTGTGAGTGTTAATTGCTTTTGAGCAATTTGTGAAGAAATGAAATAAGTTGATACTAACAAGGGAACCTGACGAAGCAAGTTCCGGGTATTTTCGCCGGACTGGTTCCAAAAGAGGTAGGAAGTCAGAATGTGAGATTATTTTTTTCGGAGCAGGAGTGTGAGAGGCAGGAGAACGGGTTAAGGTGAACTGGTGCTTGGGTCCACTAAAACTGTACCCGTTTTCTTTTGCCAGTTTCTCATAAACGAAAGCAGAGAATGAAGTGTAACTTACCATAATTATAGGTAATGCTGTTCAACACTAGAAGCGACTAGTGTGAAGCACCGTCAGTGTTGCCAGCTGTAGACATTCGCAGTGTTGCCAGAATATTAAAAGCCCGAAAATATCGGTGAAGGCAGGGACTATGACGATGAAGTCAACGTCATTTACTGACAAAGTATAGTTTATTCTAGTGCTGTGTACTACTTCGCCAAAACTATTGTAATAAGCACAAAGAGAAAGCAAATAACACAAAACAGCAATTATGCAAATTACAAATGAAATCAAGATATTAGTTGAAAATATTTGATAATTGGTCATCAAATGCTGTTGAGTCCATTGTTATAGGCACTCGCTCTCCTCTCTTCTCTCTTTCCGTTTTCAGTGGACACGTACGCTAAAACGAAGTTCTTTCCTACTGTTTCGATTTCACCTTTCCTTTTCTATGTCTATAAAAATATTTATGAAATATTACAATTTCTTATGAAGTGCTGATAAACCTGTTGTTCATTTTTATAGGGATTCTAATGTTTTCTTTTATTTGTCGTTTCAGGATGAATCCGAAAGTGGTCATTCGCCTGTTCGTTCAGAAATTTGGCACATCTGATGACGCACTATCCATTGCAGATCGGGAAATGTTCGACCTGATATGTGCCGAGTTATTGGATGAATGAGTGATCGTTGAGCGGTATGAATCTCTGACATATGAGGATGCTTCAGACCTGGATGTTGACCCAACTGATCGTGAATATGATGATAAGGATATCAACATGACATCGCAAGCCATATCAACGCAACATGTGCCGGAAGTGTCGGATGAAGAAGAAACACCGTCATCTCAAGGCAGTAGCTCATCGTATGTTCCGTCACCGGAAAGAAAGAAGAAAGGAGCCAGCGAACTGTCAGAAGAATACAAAGAACGGGCATTCAAGTACTTGACAAGCACGGCTGGAGGAAAGAGAAGATCTCGGGCATCTGTTCGATCCAAGTTTACAAATATCAAATCGATTGGCGTGCTGCAGAGCTATGAACGATCGCGAGAATAGATAACGTCACGCGTGAAGATGAGTACTATAAACACCAGAGTGTTTGAGCACTTCAAAGAAATGTCTGCACGCAATGCCATAATTCACGACAGAACAATCAGACAGTGGGCATTGCAAATCAAACGCCAGGTTGATCCAGATGATAAACTGAATTTCAAGGCATCAAATTCATGGATTTTCAAGTGTAAGAAAAGGAACATGATCGTTCGCGATCAATTACTCATAAAGTGTCAAACACCTGCGCCTCAAAAGAGGAGGATATACAGCGGAAATCAGATGAATTCGTCAGAAAAATGAAATCCTTGTTCATCGAACGACATTTTGTTCCCAAACAGATCCTGAACACAGATCAAAGTCGTTTCGAGAAGGAAATGCATTCAGGATGAACACTTCGACCAATGGGCATTAAACGAGTATATGCAACTGTAGGATCTACGTTGGCAACGACGTGCTCATACATGATAATGCCTGTAATCTCAATGGACGGAGATCTACATTCGCCGATGTACATGCTTTGTGCAGAATCCAGCCTGAAATTTCCTCAAAGCAAACCAGCTGATCCATCAAATATTATGTCTTATGCTTCTGGTTCTGCTAACATGAAACAAGAAGATCAGATGATAATGCTGACCAGTGTATTCTGGCCAAGTGTGTCTACTTTATACGAAGAACCAATGCTTCTACTTCTTTATTCGTGGTCAGCAAATACGGATGAAGTATTAATCAAATCAACAATTCCAGAAAGCATTATTGAATTTGAATGGCGTTTGATTCCACCAGGATGTACAGGACTCATTCAGCCACTGGATGCCTATTTCTTCTGCCCGTATAAACCATTTGTTAAGTTCGTGACTGATGCCATTATCACGACCGAAGAGTTCAACATCTGGCATCGGGACAACTTCATTCGTCTCCAATCCTTCACCCATTATCAGTTTTCGTCCCCAATGTTTCGAAACATGATCAAGTATGCATGGTACAAGTCAGGATATCGGGACGAAGAACCGGAACCATTCAGGACGCCGATGCAGTACTGCTGTGACACTGTTGGCTCTGAAGTTTGTTCATCAGATCAGTACAGTGCTTTTTCATTCATGAGATGTGCTCATTGTAACAACACGTTTTGTCTGAATCATCTACTCGTTGACGGTCTGCATATAAATTGCACTTAACTCAAATTTCCTGATGACTATTTCAGGATTCCTGGTGATTTCGCTTATTACCACTGAAATCAAAATAATATTGGCGAAGTAGTACACAGCACTAGAATAAACTACACTTTGTCAGTAAATGACGTTGACTTCATCGTCATAGTCCCTGCCTTCACCGATATTTTCGGGCTTTTAATATTCTGGCAACACTGCGAATGTCTACAGCTGGCAACACTGACGATGCTTCACACTAGTCGCTTCTAGTGTAGAACAGCATTACCTATAATTATGGTAAGTTACACTTCATTCTCTGCTTTCGTTTATGAGAAACTGGCAAAAGAAAACGGGTACAGTTTTACTGGATCGTAGCACAGTTCACCCTTAACCCGTCCTCCTGCCTCTCACACTCCTGCTCCGAAAAAAATAATCTCACATTCTGACTTCCTACCCTGTCCCCTCTCTTTTGGAACCATTCCTGCGAAAATCCCCGGAACTTGGTTCGTAAGGTTCCCTTGTAAAGTAACTAACTCTATGGCTTATGGAACTCCCAAGTTCATCGCCGCAGTAACAAATGTTCGCCATTGGATTATATCCTGGGCAATATGAAGCCAGTTTTCTTCACGAACACCTACTTCTCGAAGATCTCTTCTAATATTGTCCTCCCAACGACGTCTCCGTCTTCCCAATTGTCTCCTTCCATCCGGCCTTCCAACCAGGATAGAATATAATCCTCGTTTTCCCCCATCCGAGCTACATGGCCTACCCACCTTAGTCGTCGCGATTTAATTATTTTTGCAACATCTAGTGAATCATACAGTCCGTGGAGTTCTTCATTATGCAGTCTCCTCCACTCCCCAGTCATCTCGTCCGGTTTCGGCCCGTATATCTCTTTCAAAACCTTATTTTCAAACACACGTAATTTATGTTCATTTGCTAAGGTCGTACTCCAACTTTCGCAACCGTAAAGCATTACCGGCAGAATAACCGTTCTGTATATTTTCAATTTCAGCTTCCTTGATATTAATCGCGATGTTAGAAGTTTTTGGACTGAATAGAAACATGCGTTTCGCGATACTAAGCGACTTTTTATTTCTTGACCTTATTTTTCCTTGTTACGTATGGTCCCAAGTATTTAAATTTGTTTACTTTCTCTATGACCTCATTCCTAACTATTATGTTTTTATTTCCTTCATTCCATATGTTTCGGCTTGTTATCATGTATTTTGTTTTATCTATGTTTACCTGTAGACCTATCTCATCGCACGTTTCTACTGAGACATCGGTGTTGCTTTGAAGTGCACCTATATCGTTCCCTATTAAATCCACATCATCAGCGTATACGAACAATTGATTCAAACCATTCAATGATAGTCCCTTTTTGTCCCCTTTAATTTTTAAAATCGCATATTCTAACGCAAAGTTAAACAGTAGTGGTGACAAGGCATCACCTTGTTTCAATCCGTTGCGAATCTTGAAACTATCTGACATATTATTACCTATCCGTACTCTGCTTATGGAGTCTCTGATACACATTTTCGCTAGTTGAACCAATTTTCTTGGAATTCCAAATCGTATCAGGATACTGTATAACTTTTTCCTTTTGATAGAATCACATGCTTTCTTAAAATCAATGAATAGCTGGTGAACCGTCTCATTGTATTCCCATTTCTTCTCCAAAATTTGTTTCAAGGCGAAAATATGGTCAAACGTGGATCTATTTCTTCTAAATCCACATTGGTGATCTCCAATTATTTCATCTACGTATACACGTGTTAACAGAACATTACCCTATACCTTGTAACAGGTTGGAAGCAACGAGATTCCGCGGTAATTATTACAGTCAGATTTATCGCCTTTTTTATAAATCGGAACTATTATTAAGGTTTTCCATTCCTTTGGGAGCTCCTCCTTTCTCCATAGCTATAGCACTTATCAATTTATGTAGTTACTTGTTTAGTGCCGTTCTTCCTGCTTTAATTAATTCGACTGGAATATTGTTTATTCCTCGTGATTTGAAAATTTTCAATTTCTTTACTGACATTTCGATCTTGATCTCGCTAGGTTCGAGAATCCACGGTTTTGCGGTATGGATTTCAAATTCCTATGTTTGTTCAAATAATTTGATACAAATACGCAAAGTAGGCGATGTTACGAAACAAAAACTGGATTTTCTCTTTTCTGTTTGTTTATTTCCATACGTATTACAAAAATGAACATATTTGTAATAAAACTGTAAAATTATAATGCGAATTGGGTTAATACGTTCTCTTCTAAATTTTCGCTAATCAAAATGAACTAATCTAATTGTTTGTTCAAATTCTAGGTCGATCACTTAGGTTTTGGCTTACATCATACGTGCTTATCATCACATAGGGACTAATAGGTAAATTTCAAGCTTACATATTATTCATATCACAGAATAATTAAAAATACTGGACCTCACTTTTACTTTTTTTAAAAGTGTTTTTGATTTAAATCATTGATTTCTTTTTCAAAAAAATTTCTGATTTAAATCGCTTTGATTTAAATCAATCAACCTTGGTAGCAACATTCAAATCAATCTGTAATCAAGAAATCTTTGCTCAAGTTTAATATTGATGAGTCAGATGCACACTTCAAATTATTCACGTTCAAAAGTTCCTACCATAACACTGATTTAGAACATTTTTTGTTCAACTTTGTTTCTCTGATTAATATATCTTGGAACAGTGTTCGATTTGTCGGCGGGGATACCGGGGATTTTCCCTGGCTCACGAGAATTTCATCCAAGTTTTTTTATTCCAAATATAATTCCAACCAGAGATAAAATCGTTGGATCTCTACCTAAACAGATAGGAAGCGAAAACTTACAAGCAACCACTAGTTCTTGGATAACACTTCGCAATTTATAACAAATCGAACACTGCCTTGGAAATCCTTGATAACAAAGCTCAGTTTATGCGCAGATGAACAGACGAGGTTTTTCTTTCGTAATATGTAATGTAAAAGATGAAGCATCCCCAAAATGTCATAGCCAGAATTGTTTCTACCAGAGGTGTGGATCGACTTTATATTGTAAAACACATGATGATACAATATCAAAGCTATCACCAAGGCCCAAGGTGGTACATATTAAGTACTGACAGTTCACCTGTGTATAGAAGATATTTACTTTTGATACTTCTTCATTCATAAATTAACTTAGTGCTAAAATAATGCCTGTGTTTCCTCTTTCAACTAATGAGTCCAATGTTTTGGCCAATACTATACAATATCAAACTGTAAAACTGATTCAGTGTGAAAAGTTTGAATTTATCTGACTGTTCATGTAAATAAAAGGACGGTGGATAGTCAGGTACGTAAGATCGGAAACGGAATGTATAAACACTAGAAGAGTTGGCTGTTCTTATGCACTGTTAATAATTTTGTTAAACTTTCTTGATATATCCTGTAATGTTTAGAGTAATGTCAGTATTTACAGTTATAGACAGTAATCCTGGAGAAATTTCTTCAACGTTTTCGAGTTCTGTTTTCAATTCTAGTGTAATTTGCACGCCTGCGCAAGAAAATAAAATAATTCTTATTGTAAGCATACGTTCAATGCTGGTGATATGTTTACTACCGCCATCTTCTTGATAGCTGGATATTCTTTTCTGCAATTTAGTTCTGCCTGGAAACTCGGTTCAGACCGTAAGACCCTTGACTCCTAATTCAACGACTTGTTTTTAATTTCAGCTTGAGGCTTCCTTTTATTTTATTTTCACCTCTATTCGTTCAAAAATATCTCTATTTCCTAACAACAGCGCCTCCGGTCAAGAAAATGTAAGTACTGAGTGCTAAATGCAGGCAGGACATCCTATTTACTAACCCACATTTCGCAAAACATCACAATTTCATATATTGTGCTCCGCCATTCGTTTCTGATACTTCTATGTATGGCACAGAATGATTTTCAGATAGATAATTCACTGACGTAGTAATTTGTTTATTGTTTATCCATTGCATCATGACACTCACAGCATCCTGCATTGATAAGTTAGGTTCATTAAGTAATTGCTGTCTCCCTTGTTCGTTACGCATTCCTTGTAATAATTGGTCTAACACCAGTATTTCAGTCATTTGACAAAAATTACATTCATATGTCAATTGCTTCAATCGTTCCACAAGCTGTTGAAGTAATTCATGCTTTATTTGCTTAGCCCCGTGAAATGTAAATTTCAATCTAGTATAATTATTCTTTCTTCTATTTTCTGCATTTATTCCCGCCCGAACTCTTGTGAGGCTCCACCATAGAAAATGTCATTCTGATTTGGTTTACGAACTGCGCCACGTGACATGTTTGAATTTAAAGCAGTAGATATCCTGATGATTAAACTTAATTAATTGTATCACCAAGTTTACTTAATTATAATTTCCATCAAACAAAATATAAATGTAACTTAATGTAGATTAGGTTCACCAATAGAATAATATATAACATCGTTAATATTTTAGCACTGCGATAGTAGCAAGAAGGTCGTTTTCCAAATCAGATGCCCTTATTAGATTAAAAAACACAAATAATAACTTTCCTTCAAGGGAACATAATTTACCATAGCCTCAGAATAATTTATACAACTGGAAAATATTCCATCTAAGTCAATCCCATAAGTTGACCTTTAAACATGATTTACATAGCTATTAAATGCAAGCTTCATATAATATAAACTCAATAACTACGGTTCACATTCATATGTTAATTCGGCATTTATCAATCCATCAAACATTATAAACTTCTTTATCATGTATTTAGGAAACAATGTCAACATACATAAAATAAAAGTTCAGTTTATTTTCTTCACTTTAAAAGAGAATCATTCTAAGTAAAAAGCTTTCATTCTATTTTTTTATTGTTTTCATTCTACAGTAGATTGTTAAAATACCAGAATTTACACAAAATTTATATGAAAGGCACAGGCGAGGCACAGACATTAATAATTCAAAATTTGTAATTACGCAGTTAAACTTCAATTATTTTAAAAGTCACGGAAGTATCTGGTAAGTTATTATGTTACTTAGTTTGATGTACTGGCACTCTTATCTGAAGTTAATAGTACTTACTAATATGTAAAACAAAATGTTTCGCCGTCCGAAATATTATGCATCACACTCTTCCTATCAGAATTGTGCAGTTAATTTTGGTTGATTCCTATAATTTAGTTTCTAGTTCTTCAAGTAAGTGGAGCGCAAAGCGCTATGGAAACATATGTCAGCTTCCGCTAAATTAAAATCAAGAATTAATTTTGTTGAATTCTATTTCGGTAGCTCGGTTTAAGAGATAAAGTATGCTAAATTCAGGAGGAGACCAGATACAATTTGAGAAAAGTAAATGTTTTGATTGAATTCGAAGTTTTGAGTTGAACATTGTTTACAAATATTGATTTAAAAGCACTTTCAGATCCATGAAACGAATGTCTTCACCTTATTAACGTAAATTGTTAGAAAACAGTTTGTGGTGTTTTTTGGAAATTGAAAATGGCAGTTTTTGTTTACTTAGGAAATTAGGTACCGTTGAAGCACAATCACTTTAAAATTTGTGTTAGTTGTTAAAAATGTAAGTATTTTTGAATTTATCATTGTATGATAATTAATGTTTACTCGTATCATTATATAATATACCAAATTGTTTCTAAAAGACTTAGGGAATCCTTTAATAAAGAAACAAAAGAAAACTTAACATGATTTGATGAATTTATTTATGACGTTTAGGGTAAGTTCTGCAATCGTAAACAGATGCATGCGTAGTTAGATGTATAATTTTGAAAATGTCACTACTATGTGTTAACAGAAGTTACTTAAAAGATAATAATGTACCAAACATTATTTAGTAACAGTAACACGAATCTTCTTTCATTACACAGATAGTATGAAACACTAGCACAACTCAAAGGCAATTAAAACGAAATGTGGTAAATTTGGGGAAAACAAATAAGCGAAATATATACTTCAAAAACCTGGGATATGCTATTAATTAACATTCATTACCATAAAATATTAAACTACGTACGTGAAAACCAGTAACAACTTTCTTGGCTGGTGCGGAAATAGAAACTGGAGTAACTGTTAAGTTTACCATGAAGTCTCTTAGATTCACACTTTACATAACTGTGTGGTTTTGTATCAATTCTTCCAACGGGTAGGTGGTTCTCCATGAATTCAGATTGACAATAAGGAAGTCATATGTGAAATCGGCATATGATTATATGGTTCTTTGTTTTAACATAGATTTCTAGGTCTAGATATGAATAGGAGTTATATATTCTTGATTTACATTACTTACAAGTGACTTACACAGAACAGAATTTGCTTCCATTGTATTTCAGTATAGCACGGAATATATTATTAAAAATCATTTTTATGTATGCTATCAAAGTAGCAATATAAAATGGCTTCAACGTTCATAATGTTTCCCACTCTCTAAATGCGGGAGCGAAATTATTAATTCCATGAAAAGAAAATGCACATGTATTATACCGTACCTTGTTACAACATGTGATATAAATTTTCAACACGATATTGTTCATGAACACTCAACCTTCATAGATTCAAATCTTTATGTTCCTTTTTATTGAAAAGAAACGTGTTTTTTACAATAGTACAAGGGTACAAAGGTGATAACTACTTTTTCCCCGCGTAAAAGCACGAGGCCAAACAAACACAGTCTCTTTATATACGAGTGAATATAGTTTTTTCTCTTGACCATGTTCATTTTCCCTTAGAATTGTCAATCGCGCAGCTCCATCATCTCTGTGAGATACTAGGTAAAACAGAATGCGAACGACAAATTTCGTAGGTGAATTGTTGGGACCAAATGAAGGCACCTTCTTCATCTGTCAAATTCGGCGTCGCTGTTGATATACAGTGGTTCTAACTTGGAGCCTAGAGTCCACTTTTTAAAATGCAAAAACGTTAACGTTTAACGAGAAATCATAAAAATTATATTAAAGTAAGTTTACGATTTCGGGAGACAATTTATATCAATGGAGGAAATATTGAAAGTTAAAATGTGATGTAATTGGATTGACAGTGTTGCTAACCTTATGTAAAGTTATATATTATTTTCAACTTACACTTTTGTTTATTGGATATATCGTATCCCCTTGCGAAGTTAGCAATCGTGTACGAAGAACGGTATGCATCACTGCTAATTGTGAGTCATACACGAGATTAAACATTAAACATATTAATTTTGAAAATTTCACATCGTATTGAAGTGAATTATTAAGGCCTTTAGGCAATTTTGGGTCATGCTATTTCACTTCGCATAGTGACACAAATTAAGTCCCACAAACGCAATTTTAGTGTATTCTTTATTTATGATTTATTCATATTATTTACCATTGGAAGAAGTCCATTTTGGGATCCAAGGTAGAAAGTTTGTATACCCAAAAAATGAAACATATTTCGTCCAATAAAAATATATATTTCCTTTTGTTTTCTGTCAAGAATTCATCCTCAAAATGCGTCAGTCAAAATATATGATATTTGTTATATTCAGCAACAGTACACGAAATTAAATTTGTTTATTGTACTTAGTCATATCTGTTTCAGGCTAAAATAGGGTGGCGTAAAATATTGAAAAGGTGGCGGTAATTGAAAACTCCTGTTCTCACGTTGCAATTAGTCGTCATATCGTTACATTTGCATGACGCAACATTATATATTACAATCCTAACCCTCCTTGTCTTTTTCACTGCCAACAATTGGTTTGTTACTTTGTCTTACCAAAGAGATGATTACTTTGTGTTAAAATATCACAACAATCAGTATCAGGATACATACATTGCCCATAAGCTATATAGTTGCGCACAGTACACACCACTCGACGTGCGCTGAGCAAAACTTTAGCGAAATCAACGATACGAACATATGAGCTAGTATAGCAACGCCCTAGGAGGAGAAGGACTAGCAAAATGGTGTGGAACAGTAGCGAATACCTTCATCACTTGTCTCTTTCAAGTTCAGAAGAACTACAAACCAGAATCGAATATCTTTGTAATGAGAGTTCGAAAGTAGGCCTTAAAATGAATTTAAGTAAAACAAAAGTAATGTACAATCAACATGCTGAAGAGAAGGAAATAAAGATTCACGGAGAGACTATAGGCATAATTGATGGGTATGTTTACCTAAGGCAGCTAAAAATATCGAATGCCAAGTTGACGGATGAAATAAATAGAACATGTAAAATGGTTTGGAGTTCGTTTGGAAAACTACACTTTATTTTCAAAAGCAAACTACCAATGTGTTTGAAGCGTAAAGTTTATAATCAATGTGTCTTACCTGTAATGCTGTATAGTTGTGAAACTTGAACATTGAGTGCTTAAACGGCTCGAAGATTAAGTCACATAAAGAGCAACGGAGGTATGCATGCTAGGAATAACTAGGAGGGACAGGAAAACAAATGAATGGATTCGGGCACAAACAAAGGTAGTAGATGTATGAAGACTGCGAAGAAAATGAAGTGGAAATGGGTCGGTCACATAGCTGCACGAAGGGATGGAAGATGGACGACAAATGTACTTCATTGGATTCCTAGAAGAATGAAACGACCGAGACGACGTCCAAATGCAAGATGGGTAGATGAAATCAAGCGGTTTTAGGAGCTACATGGATAAGGAGAGCAGCAGACCGACATATGTAGAAACAAAATGGATAGAAAATTGCTGAGTATTATGAGAGAGAGAGACACAAAGAATTTCACATAAAACTTATAAGAAAACATGAATTTCAAAACACAACAGAACTCTCAAACAATTGACAGCACTAAGAACATTGCGTGTCTTACAGAGCTCCTTTTCTCTATTGTAGAGAAACCACCAACCATCGTCCGAGTATGTCTTACAAGCGACATTATCTAAGTGTCCTCCTCCGATATTCTTGAAACTTTGATCGTTTGTAGAGGGGGTTCAATTAGCTGACACGTATATTTTCATATCGGTCCCAAAACGGACTGAGAGATGCAAACTCCCCTCTAAAGTTCAAGAATGGCACAATATGGAACTGTTAAAACACAGAATGTCCTTAAATTTCCTTGAAACTTTACACGTTTGTAGAGGGGTTTAAGCCAGCAGATATGTATATTTTTGCTTGAGCCCGAAAGCAGATTGATGGGTGTAGTGTAAAAACAACGTTTCCTTTTATGAAGTTCATTTAAGTTATTCAATTCATTTTCATGTTGTTTTTTTTTTTAAATGTCGTTTTGTTTCTACACAACAAGCATTTAATGTTTTACGCTGTAGATAATCAATGCAATCAACAGGATTGGAGTTAAGCTTTCACTCATTATTCCCAATTTACTATCGTTTTGTTTTTCTGCAGCCTAAACCAAGCAAATGATGGGATTATTTATCCATTCACTGCCACATTGCTATACTTCTTATATCTTCACCCTGACAAACATAAGGAGTTGACTAAGGACATATGGACTGAAGTTATTTGGTATGGTTTGTAATAAAATGCTAATAAACCTCCAGGAAACTAAAGAAATATTTTGAATTATAGGAAGAATTTTAAATTTCTAGAGATAATACAACTTCGAAGACAGCTTTACTATACACTGAAAAACTATTATTTCTTAACGAAATGTGTTCTCATAAAGTACATACAATATGTTAATTTCTAATTACGGTATTATTCAAGGAAGATATTTGTTTTTTGTCATAATTATCGTCCCCAAAAATCAATTATCTTTAGCTCAAAATCTCGGGAAATAACCTGCTTCCATTCAAGGGCAGAGATATATGATGTACATGGTGTTTACTAGTACATGGTGTTTCCTTTAGAAACTCGGTGGCATTGCTCCCTCATGCTCCGGGCTCCAAGCCTCGCCCCTTTCTGTGAAAATATATACAGATAGAGACAATGTAACAAAAATGATTTTATGTTATATGCATATTTCAAAAGAGTTGTATAAATGCGTAATGAACACTCTTGTAAACAAGCAACTATATGTTTCTTCTAATGAGTCTGTTGTGATAGGGCTCTGAGAAGTGTTATTTCAAAGCACATAACGTAGTCACGTCCAATATTTTATGAAAGTATAGGAATAGGTATAGGCACGTAACAGTACGGTGGCCATTTGAAAATTGAAATTGTAAATTAGTGTGGCAACGCTGAGCTGGGTGTTTGAATGCAGGGAACAACCACACTATGTTTCGATTGTGTCGAATATGTGTACTCAAAGCTTGGTGCGGATACGTCGAACTGATGGAAGTAGTAAAATATTTAATTTTTAAAATTGATTGCCAACACTGTCAACTGTGGGACCAGAGGTACCTCTATGACGCGTCTCAGTACGTAAATACAAAATTTAGTCCTAATTCGTTCAACAATATGGAAGCAATTAAAAATTTTATTTTCTGAAACTGGTTGACAACACTGACAAACTCAGACGCCGGAAGTACCCACATGAACTGTCCCAGTACCTAATGCACATGCTCATTTTTGTGTAAATCAATGTGGGTACGTCCAACGGTAACAAATATGAAATCTGGATTTTTCAATCGTTTGGTAAAACTGAGACACTACGGCGTCTGGAGTGCCTGTATGACCTGTCCCAGTAACTAATGTCAAATTTAGTGTAAATGAATGCACACGTGTAGATTTGTATTAATAAAGAAATGTATATAAGTTGAATGTTAAAACAGGCTGGCAACACTGACAACTGGCGTGCTCGAGTTCGGGGACACACAAAACTTTCTTCTATTGAATTGAATGCTGTTTAAGCTAAGTTTGGGGCAGATATGGCATGAATCTTTTTTTTAAATTATTTTTTTTAAGTTGGCAGCACTGAGAACTGGGCAACCGGAAATATCTCTCGTATACCAATTTTTTTTTAATCTAGAATTTAATTTATGTTGTGTTTCTTATTAATTATCTATATAAAAGTAATTCTTGTTTAAAGAGAAGTTAACAGTGTTACAAATTGCTGCCTTGAAAAACAAAACGAAATATAGAAAAAACGAAAGTTTTTTTAACACTAGATGGAGGCAAATCCCTCTAAAGTTAAAGAATGGCAAAATGTGGAAGTGCTAAAACACATACACACAAAATTACGATATTTCTGAAATTTTGCAAGTGTGTAAAGGGTTTAAAATTAGGAGATATGTACTTTTTTGTTTGGGCCGATATGTATGGGTTTAGGATTTGGAATTATTTGTGGGGAGATTTTCCAATTTCATACTCTTACTACACAGTGACATTAATCGCCACCTACAAAATATATTATTTTTATTTTACTACAATCCTGACACAATCAGTTTTTCTCTCCTAAATTGCGAAACGACTTCCAACATGATGCTATAAAAGTGATTACTTTGACGAAACGCCACCTTCATTCGAGAATTAATTGGTGGATGCAGTAACCCTTTACGCGATGTTTGCGGCAAAGTGCCAGTAATAATAGGATGCGCTTAGTGTCAACAAACATTATGTTTATATTTTTGTAGGGTAACATCATTGTGACGTTTTTGCATTTTGAAACCTTGCAAGGAACAAAGTTGCTGCTTTCTTATTTTCATTTCTAGTTCATACATATTTTTTGTAAGGGTAGATCAGTGACAATAACGGGTACCTGTGTTTCTTTCTGAAAGTAGTAGATGTTACATACACGCTGTGGTAACTTGCATAGAATATTTTTGTATATATATTTTGAATTTGGAAAAAAATATATGGGATCTCAGGATAAAGAATGAAAAGTTCACCTTTTCAATTTTCTGGTGTTTCTGCCCGACTACTCTTCCCTGGTTCTTCTATTCATATATATTAATATACATTTTATATAGGGCAATTCCTTTCCTTCCATTGTCCTGTTCATACATTAGAAACAACTTGTCTTATTTGGGCATATTTTGTACAACTGCAATGCCATGGTGGCTATTCGTACGTTTATATGCTTTATTTGTTCCGTTACACCTTCTGTGTTGTTCACGTGCAAAAAGTTATCTTATTCGGTTCATATTCCTTTGACTATCGGCACTTCCACGTTGTATTATCATCCAATTTTGTAGAGGAGTTGAACCCTTATACTCTTTCTGCCCAAACAAAAAATACGTTCATTCTAACTTTAACAACCGCTCTGACAACCTGCAAAGTTTCGATTGAATTGAAATTGGTCATTTTGTATTTTGGCACACATTGTTCAATTCTTGAACTTTGGTGGTGGTGGTGGGGGGGTGCCTCTAAAATTGTTTTCCGGCCCAAACAAAAAATAAGTATTCGGAAAGTTTAAGGAAAATCGGAGTTGGACATTTTGTGTTTTGGCACTTCCACGTTGTACCATTCTTGAAATTAGGAAAGTGTGTGTGTGGGTTGGGGGGTGAGGGGAAAATCGTTTGGGCCATGTTAAACGGTTTCTTGGGGACGATACAAAAATATACGTGTCTGCTAATTTTAACTCCGCTTCAAACGTGCAGTTTAAAGCAAATCGGAGGGGGGTACTTAGATAATATCCCTTATTAATCACACGAGAATCATTGGCGGTATATTCAGGCGTGTTAAATATACCAGAGGCCATGCACTATTATATTGGATATACACTTATGCAAGAACTGCAATTAAAGACAGTTCTGGGTACAAGTGATGAAAGATGGAAAGATGTTTGAGAACTACAATGATTGTTTAATTAATTAGAGTTGTGTGTATGCTCATATGATTTTATCTTAAAGTGTACAATATATAATATACGTTTACGCCGACAGTATGACTGATATTTTGTGCTGTTTTAACGTCTATTGCGGATTACGAAGTATTTACCTTGAGTACTTCCAATAATTGATTGGCCAAATACGTATGATTCTTGTTCCCCCGGAAGTATGCATGACTCTTCTGTTAGACTGAATTGCATTAGTTATACTCATTAATCAACAGCACTCGTCTTACTTTTAGAATTGATGAACACACTAACTTACTCTTCTTGCTGTTGTTGATCCAAAGATATTCTAACCCAACCAGATATATCGTATGCATCACATTATACGGTATACGGATATCGCTATTGAAATCACATTTATTTTGAGATTCATCTATTGTCAAGAGCCGATCATTTCAGTAAGCTAATTAACACGTATATCAGTTGAGACCCCAAAGTGTACCTTAACTGTGGTTAGTGACTCACTTTAGCTTCTGTGGAGTACCAGAAAATAATTACATACCCCAACATCAGCTTTCGCCATGCTAAATGGTCATTCCTCCGCGTGTGCTTAGTGAATCTTCATTTCATTTCAGTAGAATTACACAAGAACAATATTCTTCGACAAAATTAACGTAAGTTTTAGATGTAGTGTGTGAATGTTATTTTAACCCTTTAGGCATCTAAGGCTCACGCCATGGTAGGGTAGGGGAAAGGATTTGGAAAGGTGTCGGCCAGAGCCTATGTTGGAGGTGCCATTCCATGATTTGCCTGGTGTGACTGGAAAAACACTGAAACATGTAAATCAGGATGGTCTGCCCTTGGGATCGAACCCACGACCTCCCGATGGTACGCCAACGCTCTACCCCTGAGATGAGCTCGGTAGATGTAGTAAGTGTTGAAGATTATACTGGAAAGTATAATATTAAATAACTACTGTTGTTCCAAATAAACAAGAGGTTTGGAGAGCTATTGGTCAAATTGGTAATTCACAATAACACATACAATCATTCGTAATAGTTTATAATAATAATTTATTATTGCTAATATCAATATGCGTTGAATATAAATAATAAATAATACATTGAAGTCAAACATGTTTTGCAACTTAGCTACTTGACAACACTTTGAAGTTATTACGGTGTGTATTTGATTGGACAGCAATGTCAAGAACGTTATCAAAATTTAAGTTTTCAAAATTCATTTACATAAGTGAACTACTTAACTGTACCACAAGAAACGAGCGTCGTTCTTGAAATGAAGCAAGAAGTTAAGTTCAACTAAGTACTCTTTGCCTATCAAATTTATAAAAAGTTTGTTAAATATTATAACAGAAGAAAATGGTTTACTCATTATTATAGAAAATAACGACAGAAAAGCGGTCATAGTATACATCATTATTAGTCTGCGTACTGTTAACTCCATGCTAATAGATTTCGGTCTCGGCTGTAACTGTCTCATTGCCATTCGGCTGTCGAAAGCTGATAGCTGTTCTTGTTTGTATCCAGTTGATGTATGAAGAAACTCTGGTGAATACAGCTGGAGAATCCAGTTGGCCACAAGGAACTTTGCCAAAAGACACAACTCCGGCCAAACGATTATTGCATACCAAAGGACCACCAGAATCACCCTGGAACATTAAAAGCGTTCTATTATCGTACGTTTGATAGGTTGCAACATATGGAATCTTTGTCTACCTTACAAGTATCTTTATTGGCAAACAAATAGAAATGTAACATTAAGTGAAGAATGAATATGGTAAATTGCAAATTTGCTACAGTCTCGAATTTAAAAATAAAACTAGAGAATTAAAAATATGGTATTTAATATTCCGCTATTATATAAAATAGCATTTAAATAACATAATCAATGTAATGAGGGAAAATGGTCACTTAGCTTTCAAATGTAAATACCACAGACAACTTCAACTTAATAAGATAGATGACTGTAAAATCTATCAAATCCGAAGCTATCACTGTTATTCGTACACCTTTTGTTGATATTTACGTATTTTGAAAAAGTAAATTAATGTGTTTATCAACTTGTTCCTTCAGATTACGTGAAATATTTCTGCACAAATTTCTGTAAAATTAGATGTTGTTACAACTTAGTTCGTGTTTATTTCATCTGACATTTACTCCACAGAATGTCTGGGAATACGCAACTTCCTTTGGGAAATCCCTTGGGCATCCATTGCACAATTTTGGAATATGCAGTTTTGGATAGAGCAGGTTTGAAGTCTTTAAGAGCACCACACCGCCCCAGTTCTACTGTTAATGGTATTGCAAATATCACATTTTAGAGTTCATTTTCTCACTCTTTTGGTAGCCTATAGCTCCAAAATGAAGCATTTGTGCACCCTTGATGGTCCATACATTTCTCTTCTTTTCATTTCAGGAATCTTCTGAGTTGTGTTTGCCGTTGTTGCACGGCACCTACTATCTATTTGTGTTCGTGTTTTATTCATTTTAGTTTATTTATTCAATTTGAAATGCTTTTATGAAACTTTTAAGTAAACATTGGATGGTAGAATCTCAACCGCTAAAATAATATTTTTTTATATAGTGTATAAATTGCAAACATGCAATTATTTGTAAAACTGTAAAATTCTATTCAGCTTAATCTTACTGTTACAACATTTTGTCAATCACAACACACATAATTGAAGCATACAAGAAAAAAAGGGGGAAATGAGCACTTTATAAAAAGTTTGCACTCGTAGCAAGTACTACACAATGACAGCTAACCGCTCAGAAAAATTCAATCCAAAAGGTTACAAAGTCACCAAGGTATTGCGGTTTTAAGAATTTGAAATACACTCATGTGCAAAAGTTAAAAATAATGCTATTTGCATGATTTATTGCACTCCGACAATGGTGAATCAGCCATATAGTATTGGAATGTGGAATTGCAAATGGATACAGTCCAAAAACACTGGAAGAGAATGCACAGGATGGGCACGAGCAACGAAAATGCATGGGCATGGGAAAATTCGGAAATAGACTAATCTGGTTTTCGAGGGTTAAGCGGAAGATACAGGACATCAATAGTATGTGTGATCGCCCCGCACTGCAACACATGCACCGCAACGTGATTGCATACTGAGAATGAGATTATCAAAAAGGGGCTGGGGTATGTTTTGCCATTCCTGTACAAGTGCCTCCCGAAGCTCAGGAATGGATCTTGGAGCCATTTGACGACGTGCAACTCGCCTCCCAAGCATATCCCACACATGCTCGATGGGGTTCAAGTCCGGTGAGCGTCTGGGCCAATCGAATCACCTGATATCCTGGTGTTCAAGGTACTCATCCACTATGGCAGCGCGATGGGGACGTGCGTTATCATCCATTAGAATGAAATCAGGACCCACTGCGCCCCGAAACAGACGAAGGTATTGGTCCAAGATGTCATCCCGATACATCGCACCAGTGACGGTACCCCGTGGGAAGACATGCAGAGGTGTACGGGACCCCAGGATTATCCCACCCCATACCATAATTCCGCCGCCACTGTACTGGTCTACAACAGTCATGTTAGCTGGACGGAACCGTGTCCCTGGTTCTCTCCAGATGAACACACGGCGAGAATCACTGGTGAGACTGAACCTGGATTCATCTGTGAACAGGACATGACGCCATTGTTCCGGGGTCCATGCGTGATGGACCAATTCAACCGAGCTCTTCTTTGCTGTGGGGTCAATGGAACACACCTTGCTGATCTTCTGGCATACAAGTGTCCCTCCGCTAACTGTCTGTACACTGTAAATCTTGACACTGACGTTCCTGTAGCAGCTGCAAGGTCCCTAGAGAGCTCTGAGGCGGTGCTGTGTCTGTTGCCCCTGGCAGTTAGACGTAAGTAACGGTCTTCCTGGTCACTGGTGCTCCTTGGACGACCTCCACCGAACCTCCGAGAGACGTTTTCACCCCTTTGGAAGCGTCGCCAGATCCTTGAGATGACACTTTGTGGGACACCTAATTCACGAGACGCGTCCATCTGGTTCTGATTCCTCTCGAGTCACCCGATGATTCTTCCACGCATAACATCATCAATATGGACTCTTTGCGCCATTCTCCTACACGTACACTGGCACTATGTCAAGTACTGCAGCGTTGACGCACACGTATCTCACGTCGCGAACACAAGTGCTTGCGTGTTGGAACAGTGCTCATCACCAACCATCGTTCAATGGGTGTATACAGCGTCTCCAAGTGGCAACATCGGGAGTTACGCGTGTCAAGCAGTCAGGTATGTGTAATAGGATACATTATATGCATTTCCCATACTCTCCACAACTGTTGTCTATGTATTTTCACATTATTCTTAACTTTTGCACATGAGTGTACTTGGAAGTAAATGGGGGAGTTGGACTTTAAAAGGCATTTTACGAAACATCACCTTTCATGCACCTTGCTGCTTCTTTCCCTGTATGCTTTAATTGGTATATTCTATGGCCTAAGGCGGTCGTATCGCCCTAGTCACCACACAGATTTTCGTTAAATGAAACAAGCTAACTCGGAGAACACACAGACTGATACCATGGAAATTGTTCCTTCTGATTTTTTGTTTTTTCTGAAAGGCCTTAGAGAGTGAATTTGTCTAGTACCGAAATTAACGCTGCATTTTCCGCTTGAGATACGGAACTTATTATTGTCCAAAATCGATCTTTTGTGTGAAGACTATGCATTTTTTTAAAAATATGCATCCTTACAAAATAAGTGATATCAGTACAAAAAAACCCTTCGGGGTAAAGGGAAGAGTGACGGAAGAATTTTACTCACTAAAGAAGTGATTTACATTTTTAGAGTGAATTTCTTGTGCCACTATGGCAGAAGGGAGGATAGTAAGTCTCTTAATTTTATTAATTGTATTACAAAGGAAACACTTACGCCATAGTGACACAAAGAAAGTCACTCGCTAAATGGATATCACTTCTTTTGAGAGTAGAATTCATGCGTTACTCTTCTTTTTACCCCGAAGGGGTTTCTGTACTGATATACAATCTCACACAATTAGAAGACTGAAATATCAAAGCTAATAGAAAATTGATAGATACAATAGTACACACCCACTTGCATCCCTCATATACGTATATACATGCAAGTCCTCTTGTTAAGAATATACCAAGATATAGACCGTTTAGTCAACGTTTGGTGAAAGTCAGAAATAATATCGAAATTGAGTAACTATGGTAATATCATATTTTTCACATCGCCAGTTTTCAACCTAACAAATTAAGCAAGCAAACAATTGAGAGAGAAGAAACCTCAATAACAAAAAAAAATGTGTTAGAAAGCATTAAGAATTTTCTAAAAGCATGTTTTTCCTCAAAAAATGTTTATTGACTTACACCCTTTACTATTTAAACAAACTATATGCAAATCAATATGCTATTGTATTTGAAGGGTGGGCAATCAAATTAACTCGAAAATGTAAAGTACTGTAATATCTGTACCAATAGCATAATACGAAATTCAAGAGGATCTTGAAAATCACAATATCATACTTACAACACAGGCCCCTTTCCCTCCTACCAGAGGTCCTGTACAAACGTGATTTCCATTGATTAGATCAGAGTTCTGCCATTTCCTCCTACAAGTGTTCAGGTCAATAGTAGGAACAATAACATATTGAAGATATTCAGGCAGATTCGGATGTTGTGTTATGCTTGTATCGCCCCATCCTGTTCCGACACACAGTGTATCTGTTGGAGAAAATAGAAAACTATTGCAACACATAATTTTGGAAAAACACTTGCAATGATGCGAGTTATCGACCGATCTGTAAATGATTGCAAAAAGCTACGAAACCTCGGAACATGAAACACGTTGCTAATTCTTCAGTTAAGAATGCCATTAAATTGGAAACACTCACACTGGATCTTGGTTGTGGACTCAGGGGAGTAACTACTATGGTGCCAAATCCCGCAATGCGGGAGGATCCAACCCTTCCAAGGAGGCCCTTCACCCTAGCCTCTCAACGGACCGAATCGACCTCCGGCCTTGGGCATTCTCTCTTTAGGGGCCATAAAATGTAGTTACGCCTCTGTGTTTACTAATGATATCGCCGGCCCTACTGTTTCGGCGTGCTTCAACCCAGATAGCACGTAGTTTATACAAAGTTTCGACTAGGTATAAACTTTATGATGACAAACTAGGTATAAAGCAGACTAGGTACTAAGCAAAATTTATGATGACAAACATACTGCATTTGCCTTGATTTCTATTTGTCGTTACAAATTTGGCATATTAAGTTTGATTCAGAGCTGTGGCCAAATTGGCGAGATCAAATCTTCCGCATCAAATTGGGAAAACATCCTGGTGCCCGTTAGCAATCTGTTTAGCTAACTTGAAGAATAAATTGCGGTAACCAAGTGCTTCTAACTACTTGGCATAATAGTATAATGTTGGATTACTAACAGGAAACCCGGGGTTCGATAAAGATTTGTATCTTCTTTTTTAAACAACTTTACTTCCTTTTGTTCGTACGTATAAATAAAGTAGTAAAGTACACATTAAAATGATTTTCCTGAGAAGGCTCGCTTGTGACAAATCTGTGCTATCAGCTTTACTGTGCTATCAGGAAATGGTCGTTCTTTAACAGTAATTTCATGCGTGTCATCTCTAAGGAAGGAGATGTCCCCTGGCTTGCTCGTTCTCCCGACCTGTCTATTTGCGATTATTTTTTAGATAAATTAAAGACCAAAATCTTCCCCCACAAATCTGTTACCATACGGGAGTTGAAGAACATCGCCACGCATATTGATGCTAACTTCAGTACTAGGCCATTCATATGTCGTTCAGAAACTGCGGAAGGTTTAGAAAAGGTGACTATTATCTTACAGCTGTTTCATGCAAGACATGATGGCAAGTTTCAACAGTATGAATTACTAGGAAAGGGCGTAAATAGTGCTTGGATGGTTCAATGAACAACAACTGTGTGGAGATTGTGTAGTACAAATATTTCCACAAATGTGAGTGTTTCCCATTAAATGGCTTTCTTTGCACAAGAATTAGTAATATATTTTTCATTCCTCCGTCGATTTGCTTTCTTTTGATAACCGTTCCCAAATGGGTTTATATTTAGCTCCATTCTCTATACAACTTGTCAACACTTCTTTACAAATCGCAGCCAATCACTACAGTTTTTGATACACTTACAGAGGAACATCTATGCGTTTCCTAATCAAATAGTACAGAGTGGCTAGAGGAATGAAAGGAATGACTAATCCATTTTTAGCGGCTGAAACACGAGAGAGAGAGAGAGAGAGAGAGAGAGAGAGAGAGAGAGAATGAAGAGATGATGTTCGATATAATTGTAATATGAAAGTAATATTTTATTCAAAACAGTTAAAGGAATCTAGTTAATACTTCCACAACTTCCAAATTGTTAAACACCATACTCAAAACCATAAAAAATGTTGCCGTGTGCAAACCAAACCGCACAGTGTTTCTTCCAGTGCTGAAATTCCTGGTGAAACTCCAGGTTTAGAATGGTCTGGAGGTTCTGTAGCGATTTCTCCTTAATCTTGTCTATGATCTGGAATTTGTGATTTTTCAGGCTTTATTTCAAATTAGGAGAGAGGAAGAAGCCGGTGTCAAATCAGAGAGGTACGTAGATTGTAGGAGAAAAAGGTCCATTCTACAGACTTGCTAAAGACTCCTGGATAACGAGTGAGCAACAAGAACTCGCATTACCGTTATGAACCTTCAAAGACTTCTTGTGTAACAGCTCTGGTCTCTTGCGTTGCATCATTTTTCCTGTAATCGTTGCATGACATTAACGCAGAATGTTCCATTCACTGTGGAACCACGTAGCACAAACTCCGAATGGACGATAAACTGCAATCAAAGAAAATGATTAACATAACTTTAACGTTCAATTTACTCATTCATGCCTTTTTGGACAGCGGTGAGAATTTTCGGTATCGTACCTTCGTTTCCATTTCCTACCCGTACATCCACATGTCATCCCACAAATTTTAGGAAATTTGGGATAGGCCCTAGGCGTGATAACTCTTCGCATACCCTGACACGATCCTCATTTCGTTCGACTGTTAACAGACGTGCCAGAAATTTAGAGGCAATACGTCGTGTCACTTTTTCGTTCAAATTGTGTCACGAGTCTGTACTGATGTTCAGCATCAACTTCACGTACGGCGAGACGACGGTTCGCACGGATGTCTTTCCATCATCATTCTCCGTGATCGGTGCCGGTAGATGGGGAAGATGTCCGGATTTTGTGTCTTCCTCGGTAGAGGTTCGACCCGATTTGAAATGTTTGTACCATTTGTAACATTGTGTTCGACTCAAACACTCCTTACCAATGGCTTCAAGCAATGTTTCAAAAATTTATGTGAACGTTTTGTGCAATTTAACACAGAATTTTACCCATCTCAATGTTGTTCCAGTTCCTTCACGCTCAGGTAATTGACAATCTTCAAGATCACTCAACACACCTGCTCTCAGTGCGTTCTACTCCGCTACCGCTGTTAGCATCAGGTTTGGAAATTGGGCCAGTTAATTTCCAAGGATACCGCTGGGCATCGCAGCTGTCTGTTCTCTTCCATATTTTTATGTACAAAGTTTATATTAAAAGTTAGGTTTCTATCCGAACAGGCCTTATATTTAAAACGCATTTAAATACTTATGAAATCCCGCCGCAGCGTGGTGCTGACTTTGGGCTATATATCAGCTAAAATACCGCGGAACTTAGTAATTTTATGGGTCAATACTGCTCAATAACTCTTTTTCCGTAATATATACTGTGAAATCATATCAGCGAAATAAATGCAGTGTTGTCACTCCCAAATGTTTTTTACCTCTACTGAAACAAATTTTAAATATTTAGTAAACAACTGTAGATATCAGCGCGATATTCCGAACTATGTAGGAAATCACAATCTATATTTTTGCGACACTTCTTATATCAAGAAACTGCATATGATGGCAACACTCCTTATATGATTTGCATTTTTTCTCTGATAGTATACTGTATATATAAGGGGCAATCAACTCAAACCCGTTCGTTCCATGTATTATTGATATAGTGTGTAGGAGGATATTGTTTGTTTAATAGTGTGTAATGGCTAATGTCCCTGTGTGTTGGGTGTAGGAATGTTGTTGATACGTGTTTCCGTTTTGCAGGTATAACGAGTGAAAGATGGCGTTCAAGATCAACAATCCGTCCTAACAGGAACAGCGTGCCGTCATCCAGTTTCTGACTGCCGAAGGTTGTCAACCAGCTGAAGTGTTCCGGCGTATGAAACACGTGTATGGTGATGCATGCGTCTCCAAAACAACAGTGGTGGACTGGGTCAGAATGTTTCGGAAGGGGCGTGAACAAACCACTGATTATCCCCGTCCTGGTCAAGCCCATGTTGTTGCCACAGAAGACACGCGTGAAAAGGTGAATGCGGCTATAGCTGCGGATAGACGCATTAATATTCAATCCATAGCGAACGGGTTAAACATGAGTTATGATACTGCTCACAAAATTGTGAAAGATCTGGGGTATCATAAAGTGTGCGCGCAGTGGATCCCCAGGGTGTTGACGGAGGACCAAAAGTTGGAGCGTATGGGTTGCGCCATTGAACATTTATCCCGTTACCATTTGGAAGGCAACGACTTCTTGCTGCGCATTGTTGCTGAGAATGAAACTTGGTGCCATCATTTTGAACCGAGTTCAAAGGCTTCCAGTATGCAGTGGAAACACCCCTCATCTCCACGTCCCAAAAAGTTCAAGACGCAACCGTCTGCGCGGAAAGTTATGGTGTCTGTGTTCTTTGATTGCCATGGACCATTATTGCTCGACTTCAAGGAACCAGGACAGTCCATCAACGCCGCACGCTACTGTCAGACCTTGACACAGTTATGGAGAGCCATCAAAAACAAAAGGCCCAGTTTATTGACCGCTGGAGTCATTGTGTTGCATGACAACGCGCGTCCACACGTTGCAAACCAAATGCAGGATTTGTTTCAACGATTCAAGTGGGAAATGTCGCGACACCCGCCTTACAGCCCTGACCTTTCACCTTTGACTTTCACATCTTTGGGCCTCTAAAGAAGGCATTGAAAGGTCAGAGATTTCAGTCTGACGCTGAGGTTCAGGACGCTGTTTGTGATTGGTTTGATAGCCGTCCAAATTTTACATGGACGGCATTTGTAAGTTAGTGACACAGTGGAATAAGTGTCTCAACGTTCATGGTGACTTCTTCTGAACAATATTTTTACTGCACGCTAATCATAGACGCCTCTAGATAGTGTACAAGTTTCTGCTCGAAATAAAATTTATTTCATGAATTATGACCACTGAACGGGTTTCAGTTGATCCCCCCTCGTATTTCTTCTAGTTTATCCTGTTGTTCTATGCATCAGTGTCATGAGCAGTGACGATCCATGAAATCAAGAGATTTATTATGTTTTTCTAAAAGTTAGTATATCATTTATCATTGTGCGCCGTGCTTTAAAAATTCGATTTATTGTTTTGTGTGTGTGTTTTAAATATAAAATATTTTACACATAATGCTAACAAAAAAGAATTTGTGCTCACTTGGGAACACTAGTTTCCACATGGTAACATTGTTCATGACTATGAGTATAGTGACGTAGACGTAGAAATTTCAGTTTGATTCTTTCAACTGTTGTCAATACTCAGTAAAGAGAGTTCTTCTATTTTTGTCACACACTCGGATTATTTCATATCTCTCCTCTTTCTCCTATCCTACTGGCTCTCAGTGCCAATTGCCAAAGAAAAATGGATTTATCCGTTATCGATTATGCACTGTTTAATTAGAAAATACAGATGTCAAGTTGAGATGTTCTCTAGATAGCATATTCCCATATAAACAGTAGATTCATTGTTAATAACATTACCAATGTTATTAACACTAACAATATCGTAATGTTCTGCGGGATTAACGTATTATTTCCTTTAGGACGCTATGGTGCATTGTAGGTAGAACAAAGGGTACACGGAATTGATTTTCTCCCAGAACCAGTTTTACTACGAAACTATACAAGTGTGATACAAGTTAATAAAATGAGCATCCTGAACCCGGGACTATAGCGAGTTTATAGAAACTTGGCCTTCCTCTTCTTTGGCGATCAATCCTCAGAGAAGTATTTTAGAGTCCTGCATCAGTTCGTTGCAATTTATATTTAGAAAGGAATATGCATCAGTCCGTTGCAACTGATATGCCCAAGGATGTACCTGACCCGTTGCAGATGCTTGTACAGGGTTTGAACAGGCAAGAGTCGACACCAGTCCGTTGCAACTGTTGTGCCGAATGATGTACCAGACACGTTGCAGTCGTGTGTACAGGTTTGCGGTTCAACGAGGACACACCAGTTCCGTTGCAAACATGTGTGTGTCAGGTAAGGAAGGATTCATACCAGTTCCGTTGCAAACATGTGTATGAAGAATTCCTTCAACCCGTTGCAGCCGATAAACAAGGAAGGTTAGAGAGAGGTGAGCACCCAGGCGATGAGTGATACAGGTAGCCTAACTGTTCGGATATTTATAGGTGTTTTTGGGAGGGGTCCTCTAAGGCCCTCCTTCAGCTGTACTGGCTCCCTCTAGCTGCGACACAAACTCCATCTACGGATGTTGCTTGAACTGTTGTTGTCGTCTGCTTCTACGATGGTTTGTGTCATTTACTATTTGCTTATGTTGCTTGTAGTACACACATCTTGAGTGGGTGGCACGTGCTCTCAGGCACTCGGACCATTATATGCCCAATCATGTTTGTTAAAAATATAGAGAGACAAGAAGAATTGTTGGGTACATTTTTTTTATTTTATTCACACACTCAAGATTTATCACTGTGCACTATTATTTCCACTAAATATTTCACTTACAATGTAGAAAACACTATAAACACTGTAGCTTGGAAAGTAATCACTACATTAAAAAAACACTGTTATGCACTGGCGTTAACACTTCCTTTGTATGGGGTACAGATATCGCACGAGTCCACTGGAGCAAGTAGAATCAGTCAGGATGACGTCATTTTCCTCATGACAGTGGGCGAATTTGATTGTTTTGAGTTGCTAGTATTTGTATACTAGGTGGCTAATAGGCCCTGGTGGCAAGGCATTACACTTGTTCAGTGTAAGATGTCTCATGCACGGTTTACTATCAGTACGTATGAATCGATCAAGTTGGATATCATTGTTCGTGATATTTGAAATGTTCGACTCAAAGGATTTAATAATGCGATAGAGTAGATATATAAACAAAATTGTTAGGAAATTGGCTGACACGGCGAACACTGTTATGGTGTGAAGATTAACCATTTCTGGAAAGACAGGATTCTTTTTAGGCTTACGGCTTCTTTATACGTCGATATAAAACACAAAACAATGTTTATAATCACAAAAAGTATCAATATGAGAATTCTTTGTAAGTAGAAGGCAGCAAAAAATTTTCATTGCTGGATTAGTATATACCGTAAATGTATTTTCATTATCAACTTTATATCTGTTTGAACGAACAACATTTCAAACAACATCTTTTAACAGCTACGTCAACTCCGTCGACTGATCCTTTGCCCTGGGATGCTGCGGAGAAAGACCAAGTGGCTGTGATGCCTAGGTCTTCTTTCGAGAAACGCAGATTTGACAACAAGTATCGAATAATAGCCGCACAGTTACGGGAGGAAAAACCAACATGTTTAACACCTCATTCTGTTGAGATAAAGAGAGCAATTAAGTTAACTCAATTCGATGTTAAAAATATGGCCTCCTCGGTCTTGAAGAGAACTATAAGCAGAACTAAATACTGAGTCTGTACAGACATGCCTAATAATAAGAAGTAAAGATTTAACATCCCCTCTTTTTGTATATCCTATAAAAATTTTAAAAATATAAATTTTGTAAGGAGAGCTCTTCCTTCTAAGTCTGCCGTAGAGAATGAACCTGGCGTCTAACATTTTGCGTGTTAATATTGGTGTGAAACCTATAAATAATATAATTCCGAAGGATAACAGAAATCTTCACTCGTCGCTGGCTAATTCCTGTGAGACAAGCTATAATGAGTAACCCAAAATGTCGCGGTTCAGTTTACTTCAAACGTTTATGTCACTTAGGTTTTAAATTATTTTCATTCTTTGTAAATTAACAGGAAGAAAACACATTGAAGAAAGAGGTCACACCCGAAACTTACTATTTCGGTCACACCCGGAACACTTATTTTAAAGTTAACAGTATCGTCAGGGAAACAAAGAATAGACATTCATGTAGATTTGAGACATTATAATACTCGCTCTCATGTATTTTGCTGTTAAAGTAATTCCTTGTTTTCGTGTAAACAAAACTTAAGCCAAATTTAGTTCCAGATGTGACACGGACAGACAAGTCATTTTGAAGAGCGTAAATTTCACAACTACTCACCTCAATTTTCTACAACTTCAGGAGGAAGAAACTACTAACATAACTGCTTCCCACCGTACCATTTTGAAGAGAAATAAATTAATTATCTTCTATTCCACCCAGAGTTGCTAAATCAACCACATTTTTTATCCCGCTCACCTCGAACTATTGTCATACAGACTTGATTAAATATATAAAAAACAATTAAAAGTTTGGCATTTTTAGGCTAGCTCATCAAATTAGAGACATAGACCTTTAGTATGTTGCTGTTTAAATATTATTTGCACTAATTTGAATTTTCAATGTGATAGGATCACTTTATCCTGGATTGGCTAATAATTTACCATTAGCAAATCTCCACGAAGAAAAGAGAACACACCTTTAGGGAATTCTTTCATTATCACAGCTTTTCTATTATCTACTGTTTAACTTAAGCTGCGTGAATTTTCCCACACGGAATAAAACTTCCCCAGTAGCACACTGGATGGGCCGATATCGATCGATCTAGATGGGATTTTTGGGCTGGATCGACATGTCGATGCTGATCGCGGTAGAATGGTAAATATTTTGCCCACATTGGCCCAGATGTGGGCAAGGATGTCGGCCCACATCAGTGTCAATGTAGATCTATGTGGTTCCTATGTGAATCTTTCCAGATTAACATTGGTCGCACGTTAATCCATGTCAGCCCATCTAGATCTGCCTCTTGCCCAAATCGTCGTTCTTGCTCCCTGGCTGACCAATGCCGATCTATGTGGCAGGGATCCATGTCTATCCACCCAGATCTATTCCATACCACATCGTCATTCTAGCTCCCTGGTTTACCGATGTGTATCTACATCGCATAAAATATATATGATCTAGTATTTCTCGCCTACAATATCTGGAAAATGTTTTCCTCCAGTACATGGTATACAAAAGATTGAAATAACCGTTTTGCTGAGTCTCGTAAACTATTGCCCACATCTTTCATGCAAAACAGACTACATTGCTTCCCCGAGCTACAACTGGAAATAAATATTTGTATTCTGTACAATTCAGTTACCACTGTATACTATTCTAGTAACGAACTTAAACATTACACAAAACGGAGCACTAACCTCAGTACATACCTTCAATATCCTTCTCAATTGTGTCGTACACAGCAAGCAGTAGAAAGAAAACATTTAACTGCTACTTTCGCTTTCCTGCTTACGGCGTTAACGTTCAAAACGACGAACAGCTGACAAATGACCTGGGTAGTCCGAACTACATCGATCGACATAATTTGACGTCATACCGAACAATTGATATCTTCATGTAATTACCACACAAGCCAACTTCATGCTTTTTTGGTGGGCAAGCCTACCTACTTTCCACGTAGGACCGAGATCGAACAAAGTCGGCAAATCTGACATGTTCAAACACCCAGTTCTCACGTGGGACCCACATTATACAAAGTGGGCAAATGAACAACGGCAAACTCACCTAGTTCCCATCTGGGACCTATATTGGAGATAGCTGGGTAAATGTGCGACAGTCTATATCCGATGTCGAGCCCATGTGGGTCCCACCCCGCTGTGCTACTGGGGTCAGCAGATGAAATCTATAGGTGACATGGAATACATGTTGAATGCATATACTGGCAAATTTTAAGAACTTTCTGTCTCGATACCGAATTCTTATTTTACTATTTCGCACTATAATTTTGAACTCTTCACATCAAACGATGATCCTTGGCACAATAAAACTGAAGATATAATAAGACTCTATTATCAATTTTGAAATCGTAGGTAGTGTTTGGTGCTTCTTGATTAACTTTGTAATGATCTATATCCACTATAGTCTATAGTCTCAGAAGTTGGATTAGAGTAAGCACTGGATTCTCTATATGCCGCTCGCTCCCATAAAAGTTTTGATACAATTGTGTTAAATATAATAGTTAATTACCTTGCACAAGTCAATAAACCGCATAATCTCGTTCTAAGCGAATTGTTACCTAATTATCCAACCCAAACAAACAAAAGTTAAATAATTCATAACATTTATTTTCAGTTTAACAATGTGCTATGTAATCAATACCAATGGATTTTATTTTAGCCTTATCGCATATATTAAAACTGAGAGAGAACACTACTACCTGCTTCAAATCTAAATAAAATTAAAAACTTACAATGTATGCTACTGGATAAGCTTTCACTATTTCTTCTTGATTGAGATTTAAATAGTTACGTCAACTTTAGTTGGTTTTGGTCATTTTGATAACTTTGAATTCAGCTTGGTCTCGATATAAGTACAATGCTCTCTATATCCATAACCACACGGAATTTGTATCCGAAAACTCATGGACGTTCTCATGTCCACCGAAGTAACTATGTAAAACAAGAACTGGGTTCACGAGTTCTCTTATGTAGCCCTTTTGGGCTTAGGAAAAGTTCCACTTTCCGTAGTCCTATAGAATTTATAGATAACACAACTTGATGCGCCATGGATTGTGGTCATACCAAAAAATAAAACGTTGGCTGAAAATAAAATTTTAGGGCTCAACAATGTAAAATACGGGATTTTAGATTCTACTTTCTCCTTTCCTGTTCGACTAGGCTCTGGAAAAAATGGATTGACCACTGTTATCGAAGTCAAACAAAGAGAAAATAAAATATTAAAATGGTGTCCAAAAGAGAGTTCTAAATGTACTTTCATCAGGAACAGAATATGAGTTCAGCTTTTCTGAATAGGTATTGAATTGAATTGAATTTATGGCCTTCAGGCATCTAAGGAGGCGGGATAGGGGAGGGAAAATGATTTGGGGAGGATACGACCAGGGCTTATATCGAAGAAGCTATCGCGGCATTTGTCTGGTGTGACTGAGGAAAAACCCTGATAAAACCTGTCAGGATAGTCATCCGCTAGGATCGAACCAAAGACCTCCCGAATGCTACACCACCGCTCTACTACATTTCTCTTTAAATTGTTTATTTAAATGGATTACTGATTCAAAAAGGAAATATATCCCACTAAGAAAAACGAGTTAGTATACAACCCTCATATAATTTGCATTTTTTTTTTCACTCTTACGTCCGGCTTTATATTGGCATATCGCAAATGTATCTAACCTATGTATTCAAGTAATCACTATGAGTTCTCGTTCTATAGCTAGCATTAACAAGGTTTAAGTTGTTAACCAAACCAAAAACTTACGACGAGCAGGAGGAAAGTATTTGAATACTGGAAACCGTATATAAACTTTAATTTGTTTGTCAACATATCGATCGCGAGTGATTCTTTCCACGATGTTTATAAATGAAATCCATATAATATCTTTGTTTACTCACTTGAGCAGTCTATGTTTTAACGAGGACACCTGTTTGCAGCGTTCGTAAGTTGATTTTGGGACTTTGATATAAACTTTCTTTAGTATCCACTATTCTGTGATATAATTTGGAAATATAATTGATGCAGTTGCGACTGGAATATCAACTCTTGAAAATTAAACTAAACTATAGGCCAAGGTTTTCTAGGATTATGTTTTGCTTTTAGGATGTTTGCCTCATTTTTTCTTTGGTACATATACTTATATAGTTCCTTTACCTCCATTTGATCTAGCTGAGATTTTTCTACTACAGCATATGCTATTTCAACGAAACTATCCAACATATAAAGAGCTCTTATTCGGCACTCACTAATATTTAAAGGTGATTGAACATTGATTTGGGACAAAACATTCATAATCGTCTGCTGAGCAAAAGTGTAGTTTTTTGACAAATTACCGTAAAGGTTCTATGTAAGCGGAGCGCCTCTCCATGAAGCTTCAAATCTTTCAGCACCCTCCGATAAAGGTAAATATAGGCTAGAACGGGCCGTTCGAAGTGAGTGTCCTCGTCATAAGAAGTATCAAGAGAATTTATTAATGAGCGTCTGGGTTTTGTTGGATAACGGAAATAATTGTAAGTAGTATATCCATTGACTAAGTATATAACTATTAAGAAACCGTACGCGCGAGATAAGTAAGCCAAAGCATTTTTTTTTTATTTCGTTAAATTGTAAACCAATTTTCCTGTTAAGCGACGTTCGTTGAGTTGCATAGTTTCATTAATACTTCTGTGAAAGTCGATTCCTAGTATACGCGCTTGGTTCACGGTTAGAAAAGTTACTATTATATTTTTTGCAGGATCAATAAATAACTTTGTTTTAGTTTTATTTAACACCATCCCAGAAAGTTGTCCATAGTTTGTAAATATGTTCATGACTTGTTCCACTTCTATTTCAGACTTTACTATGCAGCTTATGTCATCAACATAGTTAATTATCTTGAAATGAAGGCCATTACAGGGTAAACCAGTTAGGCAAGTCTCTAGTTTATTAATAATTTGGGCCATAGCAAGAATGAAATGCTGACAAGAAATAGGGTTCCCTTGTTCTAGTACGTTTTTCATTGGGAATTATTTTAGATTTGATTATTTACGTTAATGGTGATTTTACGGTTACGTTGTAAACAAGTAAGTAAGTATGTTAAATTTTGGGGGAATTAAACTTTATTAAAAGGTTTCTGAAAAAGTCGGTGTTGATACGGTCAAAAGCTTGCGAACTATCAAGCAGTAAGACTGCCCAAGGGCGTTGATAACGCCCGCCCTGGAGATAAATTCTCTCATATGGGCCAACATTTCTAGGGCGTCTGCAGTACAAATATTCACACTGATCACATGCATCTTCAGTTGTTCAAAACAAGGAAGCGAAAAGCCGATTTAGTTATCAAGCAAACAATGAGAACAATCAACGTGTTTTTCGAGTGATAGATATTAAGCCATTACATAAAACATGGGCAGAATGCTGCCCCTGGCAGCAGCAAGGTAAGCTTATGCAGTAGAACAAGAGGTTCACACGGCAATTTTTCTGTAGCAGACACCAACTACGTTATCGGGACGGGCATAAGCCATAGTGCTGTTACCGTCCATAAAATTCCTTTTATCTTTATTACCAACAACATTAGTAGAATCCAATATAATTTCCTGTGTCAGAAACACAATAAGCCTTGGTACCACAACACAACAAAGATTTATTAAGAGTTTTCAAAGAGGAATTCGAAATAGGGAAAAGACAAATTACTCTTTACGTATTCGATGTTTGTATGCAACTGGGGAATATTTTCCACGTTTCAGCAAAGAAGAAAGTACAACTAAAATAGAAGGACGAATATGCTGTTTCAACATAAGACTTTGACAACAATTTCAAGGTGGCGAACCCAAGAATTCTTGCTTCCATCTTGACAATTCCACGTTAGTCTCTATTGACAAAGGTATTGTACAAATAATTTTCTTATCTAGAATATTTATACACATCATTGGAAAAAGAGCTCAAGTTGCGTACGTAAAATGTATTATGAGAAAACTTAAAACAAAAACTAATTATTAAAAACATCAGTAGCAAGGATGAGGTGCTATGTTCCTCCGGAACCCATTTTCACCCGAGCAAGACTTTATTCTCAAAGAGAAGGAAATCACCATTATAAGGCAGAGTATTCCAGTTCCAACTACCTTCAGATTTTGATTATAAATATGTTTCCCAAAAAAAAGATCATATGTGAAAACAGTGGTCAGAAAGTAGATTGGTACGAATTAATAAACAGGTAACATTTATCCTAATTTTAATCATATTGATTATTGACAGATGTAAAAAGACCATAATTTTATGGAGTTAGACAATTTCGTAAAGTAGCGTCCAACCATTTGTTACTATATTTTCAGATAACAGTTAGTAATCACAATACTAATAAGACTTATAATCAACAAAATAAAAATGGCAAACGTACGTACCTAATAATTATGAGTCTTAAGTAATTAACAATAACAGTTCTATTTCTTCTTCTGTCGATCAAGAAACCCAAGACTAGAAAATTTCAGAACTAGCTTTGATATCCAAAACTCCGAAGAATTATAGATAGTGCAAAACTTATTTTTAGAAACATCACAAGAAAAACAACATGTCTTCAAGTGAGAATTGATTGTTTTTTTCTATGTTCTTAAAACTCCAGATGGAATAAAACAATTCTCCCGCGACGGCGTATATGTATTGTATAAGCCATTTACGAAACTTGTATTGGCAAAACTGTTCTGCTCCCGTTCTTTCATTGTCAGATTGTAGTGTCACAGAGTAGAAGTGTTCGCGATGTTTCCCCATATTATAGTGCTTGAAGTTCAGTTTTTCAGTCTGCTGTATGATTGTAGTAATAACCAGTTAGTTTACTGAAAAACCATATCAGATCGTTGGTTAAAATCAAGTTTTGCAGTAAAGCTGATTCTAAATCATATTTACGACGATGACAAGCCGGACAATGAAGTGTATGCATTAATTATTACTTTCCAATTGTCTTGTGTTCCTCGTTATATAATTCCCTATACACCGAGATAGTTTATTTTATTATAGCATTTACAACCGTTACATTTATCGTTTCATCATTACACATTTGAACTTTTAATATTGTACAAGGGTTACAGTTCTCCAGCAAATAAGAGATGCTCCAGGACTGGCAATGAGAATGACTATCACATACTTTATATAGAACAATATTATTAACTCAGCCCAAGATGAGAACCAGGACCTTAAAATAACTTTTCAAGCGATAAATATGACATCAAGTATTTTTCCGAATATCCCCGTAAGCACCTGCTATCTACTATGGAAACAATAGCTTAAGATTACTGGTAATGCAATAGGCCGGACTGTACTGTACGCTTTTCTCTACAAATAAACGCTACAATCTTAGGGCTTCTTCTAACTATAATATTATTACTTATTTAAATAAGATCTTAATGTTAGTGAAACATCGAGAACAAATTACTTACTTGCTAAAGGTCCAGACCTTTCAAGTTGGATAGCGTTTGTATAGCTATTATACTGAAGAGGTTGGGTGAATCCGATAAGAGCTATATCGTTTTGCATGGTTTGCCTGCAGGAAAGGTCAATAAGAGGTTACGTTAGAAACTAAGATAAAATAAATATTTAGCTGTTTACTGAAACAATTAGAAAAAATATACTTTATCATAATTTGATTATATCACCGTATATTTACGTCATGAATAATACCGTTGTTGGCAAGAAGGCCGGACGAGTTAATCCCTCGGCCAAGTAGTATGGGCCTAACCTCAAAGTGGAATTAAATAGTAAAGTTGGGAAAATCTATTTCGAATTTAAAAAGTCTAACAAGAAAGTAAATATTCGTCACTGGATATACGGCTAAGCTGTAATACATATAAATTGTGTAAACAATAGTGATATTCATTTCACATTGCAATCTGTATCATTATTTCAAATCTGTATTCTGCTTATCATTATTCTTATAGAGACACTTTTTGACATAACAACCATTAGAAGAATCAACAAGACCGTAAGGAAATTCCATAATATTTCTCGAATCACGTAACAATTCACTAACCACATTTCATCATCTAACAGTATAAAAAGGATGTATAGAAATAACTTACCTGCTAAATCCCTCGTGAACAATTATTCTCGAAGCATATCTTTGTTGCTCTGATTCTTCATTCCTTCTAATACTGTATTCTCCTGCAACAACCTGAAGGAAAATAGGACGTTTCATTAATTTCAAAATATGCAATTTGTTTACAGTAATTTGAAACACAAAGAACGGTAGTTCTTCGAGTGGCACTAAGAAAGGAGTCCGTTAGCGGCACTCACATATATACAGCTAATTTCGGATCTAACGAGCTACGTATAAGCCCGATTTTGATACTTGAACTTGCATGTGAAAGCTCTTTGCCAAACTAAGACACAGGAAAAAAATGGGTCGAAAGGACCTGCCTGGGACCACCTAGGGCGGTTCGAAAAGAAAAGAATTTCACATTTCTGGTGGTTGCACTGACCCCAGACCATATAGGCAGCTAAACTTCCGGAATCGTAATCTACGCTTCAATACCTTTCAAAGGTTTATCACACGTCATAATCAGTGGAGGGGCCAATCACAGAATTTTCACAAATGATAGAAAAGAGCTTCTGTCATTCTATCTGACTTTAGCAAAAAATGGTTGGTATCAGGGGTTTGGGGTCAATTGCGGGCCTCGTACAGGCAAATTGATGCTTATTTTTAGATATTAGTTACCATTTTCGAGATACGAAACCTACCATGGTCCAAAATCGACCTTTTATATGATGACTATGCACTTTTGTTTAACATGCAGCCTTACAAAATAAGTGATATCAGTACAAGAACCCCTTCGGGGTAAAGACAAGAGTGACGCAAGAAATCTACTCAGAAAAGAAATGATATCAATTTTGCGAGTGACTCTTTCTGTCACTATGGGGGAAGGGAGGATACTAAGTCTCTTAATTTTATTTATTTTATTACAAAGGGAACAATTCCGCCATAATGACACAAAGAAAGTCAATTGCAATATCACTTCTTTTGTGAGTAGATTTCTTGCGTCACTCTTCTCTGCAGAAGAAAAAGAAGACATCAATAGCAGAAATAAAATACTGACTGAGATAAGAGAAACAGCTAAGGAAGTAGCAGGCATCAAAAAGAAATAGAGAGCAAAATCTCAGGAGAAATTAAACTTTTGATGAAGAACAGAAGTGAAATGAAAGAAGAGGAAAGTTACATAAAGAGGATCGAATACATGGAATTAAATCAAACAGTAAGGAAGAAAATAAGAGAGTATGTTGGAAGCTACAACGAAAATATTGTTAGAAATACAATCAAGGAAAACAAGAGTCTGAAGACATCCAAACAGTAGATCATGATAGGGAACAAACAAATGATTGCAAGTTAGAGACCAGACGGGACCATAACACGAAATAAGGAAGAAATTATAAACATATTTGAAAATTTTTACCGAGAATTGTACTACGAGGAAGAACTGGGAAATGAAGACTCAGAAGAAAATGATGTAGAAGTACCAGATGTAACGAAATAAAAAGTGGATAAAGTACTTCGAGGGATGAAGAACGGAAAATCGCCAGGAGAAAGACTCACAGCAATGATATATAAATGGGGAGGTGAAAAAATGAAAGCGGAACTTGCTAAATTATTCTCGATATGCCTGAGGAACAGAAAAATACCGTCAAGTTGGAATAATGCTGTTATCATTTTCTTCCACAAGAAAGGGGCCAAAGAACGCGTGGAAAACTACATACCAATTAGTTTACTGTCACTTCTATACAAAATGTTCACCAAAATTATTTTGAATCGTATTGAACGGGACTTGGAATTTAACCAGGGAAGAGAACAAACCGGATTTTGTCGTGGATTTAGCAAAACGGACCACATACAAACAATGAATGAAGTTATGGAAAAGACTGACAAATATAAACTTCCACTATGTTTGAGATTCATAGATTTTGAAAAAGCTTTCGATTCGGTCTCTTTGGCAGCAGTACTTAAATCAATTGAGCATCAAGGCATCGAAAGTGCATTGGCGAAAGGCATCACGTTACTGCGAAACATCTACTCTACTGCTACATCCGTCATCAGACTACATCAAGAAAGTGCAAGATTTAAAGTTGGGAAAGGGAGTAAGGAAAGGAGATTAAATTTCTCCAAAACTGTTTTCTGTGGTCCTGGAGAGAGTGTTCCCAAATTTAAACTGGGATAAAGTTGGAATAAAAATTAATGGTGAGTATCTTCATCACCTACGGTTCGCTGATGATATAGTCCTGTTTGCTTCAAGTGCAGAAGAACTAAAAGCAGAATGGAAGAACTGAGTAATAAGAGTTCGAAAATAGGCCTTAAAATGAATTTACGTAAATCAAGAGTAATGTAAAATTAACATTCTGTAGAGAAGGAAATAAAGATTAACGGGGAGACAATAGATATAGTTGATTAGTATGTTTACCTAGGTCAGGTCAATACCAAGTTGACGGATGAAATAAATAGAAGATGTAAAATGGCGTGGAGTTGAATGCAAACTACTACACTTTAATTTCAAAAGCAAACTACCAATGTGTCTGAAGCATAAAGTTTACAATCAATGTGTCTTACCTGTGATGATGCACAGCTGTGAAACTTGGACATTGAATGCGCAAACAACTCAGAGATTAAGTCACACAAAGAGCAATGGAGAGGTGCATGCTTGGAATAACTAGGAGGGACAAGAAGACAAATGAATGGATTCGCGCAAAAAACAAAGGAAGAGGGTGTAATCAAGACTGCGAAGAAAATGGAGTCAAGATGTGCCGGTCACATAGGTAGACGAACAGATGGAAGATGGACGACAAATGTACTACATTGTACTCCTCGAGAAAAGAAACGACCGAGAAGACGTCCAAATGCAAGATGTGTAGAAAGTAATTTTAATGGTCAGTGCAGTTATTCCGGCCGAACCTCCCCCATGGGGGTAGTCACCCCAAATCCACGAGACCACCCCCCAACTTTAAATTTTTGCAGTCAAAATTCGATAGAAACCATCCAAAACTCAACTTACACAGTCCTAATTTTGACTTTACACCCACAAACTGAAAAACCTGGCGGAATCCCTGGATCAGTTTTAAGACTCACTGCTTTGTAATCAATGGGTCTCGGGGTCGATTCACGTCCGGAACACAGATGGTTACGCTTGTATTAAACTGTAAGTTCCGTCCTCATGATAGCTTCATCCAGTGGAAGGCAATGGAAAACCACCATCGGTTTACCTGCATGGGTCCTTCGGGCTGAGCACTTATCATCATGATATAAAACAAATGATTAAAGTTAGAAGAACGATTGGAAGTTGGAAACTGGTTTACTTTGCCCCATTCCAGAGTTCGATTTATAGCGAGGGATGGTTGGGAGTTCCCCTTCTCTGCAAAAATCATCCTGGGTCTGTTTACAGATATATATCTCTAGCCTGGAATATGGACGATTTCAAAATACCATATAATACATATCTTACTAATTTTTTCCCCTGTCTGGAAATTGTACAAATCTAATACTGCTCATTCTACTGTACTTTTTACCGGTGGCCGGAAACTGGTTCCATACATAATTAACATTTGGTCCAGTTAACAGTCATAATGGCCGTTTACTGTCCTCACGCCAAATTTTTGAACCAGTAATCCAACCACGCAATAAGTTCCAAAGTATTCAACAAATATATTTCAATTTGTTTCCGCTGTGATTACCAATGTTTCCACTTTCAACATGAGTATTTTTATCTATGACTATACGTGTTACAATTTTTAAAACAATCCCCGATTCATACCTGAACTTTCTCTTCCTACTAACGATGCACACAATGGAGACTGAATTTGTGTGCTCACAACTTCATCACTGAATAAATGTGCCTCACAAAATTTGGAACAGCTAATGAGAACGCAGATTACATCTGGCATCGAAATTATCGACAAAAGCATGAGCTGTGCGAGTCAAAATCAGACGCCTTAGTTATTTACTTTCAAAACTGTAGTGGCTGGAAACTGGTTCTTGGCCGGAAACTGATGCCATGATCCTATTTCCAGCTAGGCACGACACAGGTCTATCTTTCCACCTCGCTCGTGGGTTAATTGTAATGAGCTTTAATCGGACAGACACGCGTTCAGAACCGTCGGTTTGTGATCTCAAGATCTTTGTACCCATGCCAGGTAAAGACTGAGAACCTATTAAATTCAAACCAAAGCGTCTTTTCTTTGGTCATGGATAAAGTAACAAAGGTAATGGAACAGAATAATTATCCTTATGAAAAGCTAATATAAATAATTTTAATGAAGTTCGCGTCAGGAGTCGGAAGGTTAAATAGAAAAGAAACTTTTTAATGCATTTTCCCATCTATGTACCAATACATTTAAACAAAATCAACACCACTTTATTTATATTGTCAGTAATGCTTATTATTAATACTTACGTTATATATATTGTTAGAATTCCAGCTTCAGGAATGTTGGTAGTTTCGTAGTGCACATAAAATTTTCAAATTTAATCGTTTATTTCAGAAACCCGCTATCAGTTATGTTTCACTTATGGCTGATAGCGGGTCCTGAAATAAACGATTCAATTGTAATTATATCGTACCAAGACACGTTTGCGTGCCATCAAATTGAAATAAAGAAAATGGAAGTAAATGGAAGAACCCCGAGAAAACCCAAGCGCAAGATGCTTGTCCACCACAATGCCTACATGGCACAAGCCAGCATCGAATCGGGGACCCCACGCACCAGAGATGAGCGTTCTAACGCTGAGCCACCGCGGGCCCTGGGGTAGCTGTTAAAGGAAATTCAGGGCATGTTGTAACACAAATAGTCCTGTAAAATTAATCGAAATTTTAACCCAACCACAAAATAAAATGCAACAGAAAGTCTGATAACTGTTTCTTTATGGGAAAAAGTGTGATAAAACGATGGAATTAAGTTTACCAACGCCGCTGTAGTCATAAAGACATTATCTTGGAAAATGACCTTCATAGTGAAATATCCGTGGAGGTATATTTCACAAAGGTTTGCAAACAAGTTTTATATATTTTGACTGTCTCTGCAATCAGTTTAGTTGCAAAAAATTAAACCATGTTTTATTTTCTTATAACCTACCAAATTCACTTCCTAACAGGATGATAAATATTATATATTTATGTCAAGGCTTCTGCGCAAGTTCTATAATTCAGCTATCATGCAAGCAGATGAAGCAATAGAAAAGGGTTGCGCTAATGGCAACTAGTGTCGCGTGTTAGTCCATGCAGCCGCACTCTTCCTCGGATAACCCAAACATGGTTTGGATCGCATGTTAAATACATAAAAAGATTCCGTACTAAGCCGGTACGTGCTTTATAACGGAAATCACTAATCTAAATTATAATATTTATATTTACATACCTTTATGTTTGCTGAGCCTCTTCTATCTACACAATGTGCAGCTGTTAATATCCAAGTATTACTTATGATGGAACCTCCGCAAAAATGTTTTCCACCTGGTAACTGTAGCGATACTTGATATGGAAATTGCCCTGGAATTTAGAATTCTCCCGTAAACATACACACAAAAGTGTTCTTTTCTCACAGACATAATGAGATAACATTTTTATACCAAGGGGACAAATGACTCTATAATTTACCCACAAATATTAGTTATACAAAATCTTATATAACAAGAGAGGTTGAGCCCAGTCGGGGGGCTGTGCATATGGTCTACCGCTAGACTTCAGCAGCGAGAACCAATATCTATGATCAATGTTCCGTTGGAAAAATTTCGGCGAGACCTTTCCAACGACACCTCTACCATCTTCCCAGCTCTAGTAGTTCCAAAGATGTAAATTGCCCCCCTATCTCTGGCACCGCCCCTACAATGTGTATCATCTATACGGGTTTGATTTATCACGACGAGAACTTTCCAACCGTCTTCCTGACCCTAGTAGTTCCAGGGTTTAATATTACCCCCTATTTCTAGCACCGCCCCTGCAATCTGGATGGATGATACAGGATTTAACTCGTCTTGCTGAGACCTTTCCAGCGATACTTTAACCAGTTTCCTAACCCTAGTAGTTCCAATGTTAAAAATTTCCCCTCCTGAAAATCGAGGACCGCTCCTGCGATCAGGATGAATTATACGGGCTTGAGCTAGTCACGCGGAGACCTTTCCAACGACACCTCAACCACCTTTTCAGATCTAGTAGTTCCAAAGCTATAAATTTCCCCTATATCTGCCACTCTTGGACCTCTTGGATCTCTTGGACCCCTCACGTAATGTGTATCGCCTATATGGGTTCAAGCTAGTCTCACCAAGACCTTTGCAATGACACCTTTATCACTTTCCTAGCTCTACTACTTTCTAAGTTGAAAACTGTCGACAGATGAATAGATGGACCGAGCGAGTGCATAAGACTTCACAGCACTTGTTGCTGAAGCCTAAATAGAAACTTTAGTGGCATTAGTATAACTAATGGTGAAGTCATTCATGCTAAGAAATAACTCAACCATCGTTCATGATAACTTTCCCACATCAGTTTGGTATATATCCAATCGTTTATCTTGATGATAAGCATGAAAAATGGGTTCTTGCTGACTCTAACAATGCCGACTATGATTTTCCTTAGATGTCTCTGTCTCCCCTGGTACTTTCCATTAAGGTCTAGGCTGTTCCCTTCCTTCCCCTACGAACAAAGATAAGTTGTATTCTCAGATGCAAAATATCACATTTTCGTCTACCTCGTTTTAGGTCGGTACTCGCACTGCAGGTGAAATGAAGAACGTTGGTTTGTATTTAGGAGCTCGTTACTACGGATGTTAGTAGCCATCTTAGATATCACAGGCTCTACTCCGAAGTATGTAACTCGTACCCGCTGAAAGATATTAGGTACAATAAGTTTTAATCACTTTATTTGATTTATCTTGCAGTGGAACATCATTGTTTAACCCATCCACTGTTTAACTTCCTCCTGAACGTAAGGCTGCACTAACATTTCATGCTCCTGTACGCAATAATACTTATGGCTGTGTGGGACAGCACGACATAGAAACTGAAATTCAATATCCCAAAGCTGTCACCAGTAGCTCACTTTGCTCCCCTACTCAACTTGCATCACTTCGCAACCAACTTAAAACTAGGTACCCTAAAATGCCTCACCTCTATACAACGACCGTACAAGTAAATTGTAAACTAAACATTTGACTGGCTACCTTTAAACCTAGTTATTTTGATATTTTGTTAAGGGATCTAGTTAATGTTCAGTAAGTTTCATAAAGATACTTCCAAACTTTTCATGCTTGCCAACTTTAATTTCAACCTTTTTGTTTAATCGTATTTGCTTGAATTAGAATAAACTGTTCTTCCTTCCATGCAAGTTGTACTCAAGTGTACACTGAAGATCCAAAAGTTATACGATACGTACCTAATAAAGTGTGGGACAACCTCGAGCACGGCGAAGTGCAGCAACTCGATGTGGTAGCGACGCGAAAAGTCACTGGTAGTACGCTGGAGGGATGTGCAGCGTGCACTCTCAATTGCCGTTCATAATTTGGTGATTGTTGGAGGTGGAGAATCCTGGGCACAAGTAACCCGTTCGATGATAGAGATCGGAAGGTGCTGTATCATGTAACATAGACTTTTGTTCCATTATCCCACACATTGTTTCAGCATACCCTTACTCACGGGAAGAAGATGTAACATAGAGTTTTGTTCCACGATTTTGTAGTGCATTTTCCTTCAGAAATTTATGAATACCGAGGCTATTTGTTGCAATGTGGTGAAACCTAGTGCAAATACATATCAAGGACACAACAGAGACCTTTGTTTTGTAAATAACTTCACTTACACAGAAATGTCACATAGACGTTTGTTCACGTATACGCCTCATATTTTAAGTGTTGATTTTAGTGTGTTGCTATATTTTTAATATAATAATAAATTTTTAACTTTTTAGTACAGCATTTGTATTAAATTTAATATTTTATTGAGTTTATTATTAATCCCTTATGAGGAATTATACGAACGTTCTTTTGCTAAATATATTGAACAGAATTCCATGCATCATGAAGGTAGAGAACAAAGACGTTCTTCCCTTTTAAATAACTTTCTTTCTATCTTTCTTTCTTTCTTTCTATTTTTTCTTTCTAATTTCTTTCTTTCTTCACTCCTTCATTTCTTTCTTAATTCCTTTCTTTCTTTCTTTTCTTCTTAATTACTGTCTTGCAAAAGGTTTGTTATTTAGTATAGAGCATAGTTGTACAGTGTATTTATGTATAAGAATTACGTCAAAATTACGTCACCATAAACATTACGTCAGAATAGAATAAGGTAAAATATCGTTTATATGATTAAATCTGTTTGGTACAACTGGATATTTTAGCCTATCATTTCACAGCAATATAACAAAATTACGGCGAGAACAAAATTCTAGTCAATATTCTAGGATCAAACAAAACGAAGAAAAACGATCCTTCGAAGAAATATAAAAAATTCATACTTTCGGAGCATTTAACAAATTCAGGGCAACAACGTGGCAAATGACGTCATACCTCGACAAATAATGGCGTAACCTGTGTGACTTGAGCAATTCATATCGCAGTTGAATCCAATATGTTGTATTGTGGTATACACTTTTAGGATTTAACACGCCGGAGAGGCGGGTATCTAGATGTTTTAAACTTCTAACCTCTATGTATTTTATATTTGTAAAATAGAGCTTTCTTATTGGTTCGATTCTGGCGCGCATGTTCTGGTGAAGAGAATGGAGCCATCATACCTTCAGTTGGAATTGAAGTGTTGAACGTGGAAGATGTTAATAGTTATGTAATCATAACTTCAAATCGAGATATAGTCTGTTCGCTATAAGAATATTTCCTTTGGAAATCATTTCCTCTTTAAATACTTATCATAGTGATCTACGGCTTAGATCATATCGAGCAATTTAAAAAGTGAAAAAGTGCAAGCAAACAAATCTATACGAGTTTTGTGCGAAATATGTTTTACCAGTGCTAATATTCGAAAGAATAGTGTTATTATGTTAGGAGTGAATTAAAGTTCTCGACAGTGCTGAAAAACAAAAGAAAATACATGAGCTGTAAAATAGTATGGTTGCATTTTGTAGTAGTTCGCACAGTTTGCATGTAGATACATTGTGCATGTAGAAGTAGTACTTGTCACACTTCCTAGTTATAAGTAAAGTAGTTGTGTTTTTCAACACTTTTACTTGCCATGAATGTAGTAATATTTTCGAGTCTGAAAGCGATAGTTTTTCCAGAACTTTTTCTCAGTTGTTTTACTATTTCTTCAAATTTACACATTTACACGAATCTGATAGGATTTTCAATTTGTAATTCTAATATTTATTTAATGGCTTAGATAATTTATGAGATTAAAAATCGAAGTAAAACCCTAACAATAGCTAATGTTAAAAGATGTATTATGAGGAAGTAAATTTTTAAGTACATTTCTGAGGCAAATACGGGGGGAATTGAATCAGTGGATGAAAGGTCTATAAAGCTTAAAGAATCAAAACGATTTTCATTCAAATAATATATTTTAAAGCTTTCTTTTTCTTTAAAGCTTTCTTTAGGGACAGGAAGGAGAATCAAAATTCCTGATTTTGTTAAACTTATAATAATTTGTTATTGTCATCCTTCAAAGAACATTTCAGTCACTTTGTCAAATAAATAATTTTATTGGAAAGAGAATAAAATCTTTTAATTTTGAAAACTTATGAGTAAAATCAAATAGATAACAGAAGATTTGTCTAATGGAGACAAACAGGTTCGAGTTTGTTCGAGCCTGAAGGATATGACTTGGAAGCTTAGTCATATTAAAATAATTAGTTTTTCTAGTACACTCCTTCAAAAAGGAAGGAAGTAAGTATATTTAATAGAAAATGTTTCTTCAATCAGCAGAAATACTTTTTCTTTTTTCACAGAATTCTCATGTCAGGGGTGGCGAGTCATTTCCGTTTGCTGTTGGTTATTCCTTATCGTTATGAGAATTTATGTTCTCTATTAAACTTGTCACAAGAAGGGGAACTTGGAATCACTATTTAAGATTACCTCCTTTCTTTACTGATTTTGAAATCTTAACTTGTGTTTTTTCTTATGAATGCGAGTGTATCTTATTCAAAGACAGGTAAATAACAACTTGCTGTTTGGGTAAGTGAGTGATGTGCCGGGATGATTTTTCGTCTACTCCGAGGAAAGTTATGCAATACAACATTTATGTGAGCAAACTTTATAATTAACGGAATGGCGTGTAGACGATTTTGCAACGAAGAATTTCCTTTAAGCTGCATTTTTCAATTCTAAAATTTGCTGAAATAGATATGTTGGGTACAACTTGGATCGGAATATGCTAAACCGAAACAAATTACGTCATTTGTGAGACAATCCTGCGCTAGCTTTGAATGCATCTACCTCAAAAACTACGAGATTTTTACACTAACTATTTTCTTGGTTTGATAAGAACTTTTCTTTCTTAGAAAATTTCACTTCTAATTTTTGTTCATCTGATGTATAATAAGACACGTACTGGATTCTGACTAAGTTACCGGAAATTGGAACATAAGAGACGGCGGCAGCGAATATTAGTATGCGCGTCTGACACGTAAGGAAAGTAAGGGTACAGGAGATACATATATCTTGAACCCTGTTCAGCATCGTAACTTTAAAGTGTTTTTTCAAGGATACATTGATGATATTATTCACGGTGTATTTCAAGGATTCCTATTGGGATCCCTTTTCTTTCTGCTATGTGTGAACCATATCTCTAAAATTTTCAGTTTTGCAAATTGTCTCAAGCACGCAGATGGTCTGAAGATCTTCAGCAAAATTAAGCGTGAGGACTACCTTCTAAAATTACCGAACGATATTGATGCATCGTTCAATTCGTGCAAAATGTAGAGACTTGTTCTTAACATACACAAATGCTCTTACATCGTGTTTTCCAGGAAAATGTTTTCTAACTTTCTCGTTGGAAATGATACTATAAATAATGTATCCCTTCAAAGACTCAATGATGTTGCTAACTTAGGCATAGTGTTCGATGATAAACTTAGGTATATCATGCACATACTTTCAGTAAGTTCTACTAATCGAGTTAAGTTCTACTAATTGCCCGGTGGCGCACAGGACAATTGTCCGGTAGCCCGGTGGGCCAGTACGTGCCTGTGTATAATGATGTTGAATCAGTAGTATATCTTGAAGTTTCATTTTCTTCTGGGTGTGAAATCTTCCCAATTGCACTGGAGAAAAGTATTTGAGATTTTTCTGGCTTAATATAAGTCATTTTTAGATGCTCAAACTTTCTGTTTCGGATAGAGTATTAGGTACGAGTATTATGTGAGGGTAAGGGTTGGCAATAGTTTAAGGAAGGTTGCATAGATCTTTCAACTTTATTGACACTTATTAATTAGAGGTTATTAACATGGTTGATTCTAAGAGTAGAGCTGTTTATATTGATAGTGATCGTTTATCATAACGATAACATCGAAGTGCATATCCATATAACAAAGGAAATTAATTGGATTAGTAAAGGTTAATGAGTTACTAAATACATTTATCTTCGGCCCAGTGCATTAATGGCAATACTCGGAGTTCTTCTACTACAAGTGCTCTTCTAGTACAAATGAGGGGAAAGTGGATTATGGAAGGGGAAAGTGGATTATACCGTGAATAGTTTTTGTCTAATGATTAAAACTACAAGGTACGGAAATTATTTTATATTTACTATCACTGGTATGAAAGTCACAGAACTGGAAACTCACAGAAAGGTGTTTAAATTGTAAAGGCATCATGTTTTTGAATTCCCCATGTCATTTTTCTTTATGAGTTAGAAAGATAAGACTGTGTCATGTGCATCATATTAACTATCTAACTAACCCCATGGCTTACAGAAATCGTACGTTCATCGCCAAAGTAACAAGCGTTCGCCATTGAATTTATCCTGGCAAGTTTCACGATAGTCTCGGTCTTTAGAATGACCTATTTTTATGGGTTCCCAACCACAAAGGCATATATTCTTCGGTTTTTTTTTGAGCTACATAGCCCACCTTAGCAGTCATAATTTAATTATTCTTACACATTGGGTGAACCATTCAGTCTGTGGAGTTCTTCATTCTGTATTCTCCTTCATTTTCCGGTTATTTCATCCCGTGGTTATTGTACTTTTGGTTTGCATGTGCATAAGTTCGAAATACCGAAGTGCGAGAACATTTTACTTTTTTCAGCTACGTCGGAACGTTTAATTTCTGTTCTCTACCAATTGAAAATGATGTGCAGATTCAAAATAGCTCAAACTATTCTGGTGGCAAAATTAGTAAGCAAATGCAAATGTATTAATAATTAATAAGATAATAAAACCAATATGGAAGACCATCATCAATAAGCGTTGTTGAGAGCAGTCAAAATGAACTGCTGAGCTTCTAAGGAGGCGGATTACAGTTTCTGGCAAAGTGAGTTTCGAATCATTCCGTTCAAAATATCCCGTGGACTCCAACAGGTGGCAACGCTGAAAAAATAGTAAATATTATGTGAAATACTCCACAAAAGCCTATTCAACAAATAACCGTGTAGTATAGCTCCCAACATATATGTAGCCCAACTTATATGTATACAGGGACTATTCTTCATTCTGGAAACGGAAGAGAAAAGGGGACCATCAACCGAATCACCAAAGAATCATTCGCGAGATTGATGTTATGTAGAACATCTTTGTGTCGAATCGCAAATAAAGGAGTTCGTTAATATTGTGGGTCGTAGAACTATGCAATGAAGGTAGAATATTATACAGGAAGTTGAAAAATTGAAACATAAATTGACGAGCGCTTTCAATTTGCCGTAAAATGTGACAATACTATATGTTATTTACAATTATAAAATCTCCTGGGCTACGACACTACAGATACTGGGCTATAATACTACAAATAGTGGACATGTGTTTTAAAAGTCTAATCACAGGTTCAAGTGCGTAGGCTTTACTGTACGGAGTGGTTCGAAACTCACTTTACCAGAACGTTAGAAGCTCAGCAGTTCGTTTCGGTCTTTCGTAACAATTCTTACTGGTGTTGTTCAGTAATAATTTTGGTCTTTCCGCATTGTCTTTATTCTCTTGTTCATTATTAAAACATTTGCATTTGTTAATAAATGCCAGCATATTTGGTGTTATTTTGAATGTGAACCTCATTTGCAGTGTCGATAAAAAATTAAACGTCCCGACGTGGCTGGGAAAAAGCAAAAAAGTTCTTGCAGTTAAGAAATTCGAACTCATGCACATGGGCATCAAAAGTACAATAGCCATGCTTCTTAAATCCTTGACTACAGGAACTACACTAAATTCAATTCTGGAGAGTTCTTGCACAGCTGCGTTTATATCAAATTTGTCCAGTTCATTCTTTCTCTTCCCGTGTTCTATTGAGGTTGAATTTGTAGAGTTAATTTTCGTGCTAAACCACTTCACTTACTTAGCCCTTTCAGAAAATATATAGAAAGGTATCTCTTTCATAGTACCAGTCTATATGTTCTGCAAGTCAGAGACCTGATACTTTCTATAACCATTCAAATACTTTATAAAAGCCCCAATCAAAGTATTGTCTAAGTGGTCAGCACATGAGTTAATCACGAGGCTTTTAAAAGTGTTCATTCTTGCTTCTAACAGTAGAGCAAAATAGTAACAGGTGAGTCGTCACCCCAGCGTTGTACTTCTGTTTGAACAGTATACACAACAGTTAATCCTCTGACTTGGCAGCTCTGTTATTTTATTAACTCACAACCATTAGCCATTCAAGCCGGTATGACTGCGTGCAATGCGTAAGTAAGTTGTGAGAAATTCTAGGGCGAAGTGTCACCTCAATTACCGTTTACGTTTGTCAGAAAAAAAATCTGAAGTTTTTTGAAGCGTGGTGTTGCTGTTTGTTTTCCTAATGGCTTCTGTTTGTGTAATGGTTGATAGCTTTGCTGACATCGTCAATAAAAGCTCATGTGAAGCAGACACATCGTTTAGTGGCTTAGAAGTGTCTTCTGAAGAAGCAGATTGTACAGTAACGTTGAATCGAAAATTGAAGACGACTCATCTGGGGAGGAACGTCAAGAAACTATGTAGACTTATTGTTGCTAAAATTCAAGAGACCAAAAATACTTTGTAGACGGCTCTTTTTGAAGGAGCTGGGGTTGCAACTTACAAAGTCTTACATTTGCCAATGTCTGTTAATAAAATTGCCAAAATAGGTGTACCTGTATCCGCTATGTTTTCGCTATTGAATATTATGGATCACCTACAGCGGAGCTACAGAGCATCCATTGCCCTCAATCAATCAAATGATCAAAGAAGTGAAAACAACATACTGTAAATGAAACCAGTCAACTTACAATGAAGCAGGAATACATTTGCTTCAACTGCGCTTAGGTCCTATTCAGAAGCATTTTTATATTTTTTGCATCCCCAGATTTTTTTTTTTTTTTTTACATTTAGAATTATTTGTAAATATTCAGCTCTGCCATATGTTAGGCATTGAATGGTATCCAAATATGGTAAATAAAATGTAGTAATTTAAAATTAATTATATTTAGTGTTACTATGGTCACTCAAAGAATTTGTAGGTCGAGAATCGTCATCAGACCCCCTACCAGGTTCCAATGTTAACCGAGCAATTGACTGATTGTTGTATCACAGTGCTTTATAAAGAATGCTAATTACTAATCCGTCGACTGTGAGGTACCTACGATGATATGAACACAAAACACACTCTTTCTACATAAATTCATCGGCGACTGTCGAAGTATACGGGAAACGTGTCACGAACATGAGTGCATGTGCGTTTGTTGTGTCGTTTCTTAAGTAGCGGAAGGACAGATGAACTTGTTGAACCGTAATGTGGATCTCCATCTGTCAACACAGATAATTTAAAAGATGGGATTAATCCTCTCGTTCGTATAATCAAGTGATTCATTAAATTGATAAACATCGTAAAGTTCTACATGTTTCGTAATCGGTCCTGTACAAAATTGTCATAGTTTAACTCTAGTCTTATTAAATGAACTGGCGTTCGAGTTAATTAAGTGCTATGGTTGAACAAATCCTTAATCAGAATGAGAACATTTCTTTAATTACAAGAGATACATAAAAATCATCTGGATGAAAAAAATCGCTTTCATCTACAACAAAACGGTTCTTAATTTAAAACTGACCCTTGCATATTTCAGTGTATGGTCATATGTTTCACACTCGAAAATCTTAATGTAAAGAATACTGTTCTGATATTGAATTTGACGGATATATCATTTCAGTATCTTCAAGAAAATCATTTATAAAACTCTTTGAGAAAGAAAATTCCAGCACTGTGGTTTGTAAAATCTATATTTTAACTTCTGGATAACAGAAACAGAAATTAAATACACTTTTGAGATGTAATTGATCAAGCGCCCTTTCTATGGTAGAAAAATACCATAACGGCCTTCTTTTGTTGCTGGGTGATGTGAAACAGCCGATGTAGTTAATTTTGTGGCTCCTGGTGATTTATAATTAGCATTTCGACCCTCCACAAATAATCATTGTGCTTGAATCATGCGTTGAATCTCTCTATGTCGTCATTTATTTCCGTATTTTTCTTCTAAAGCTTTTTTAAACTTTCAAACAGAACAGTGATACTCTACATGTATATCGCCACCTGAGGATTATATTGTAATAATTCTCAGGCGCCGACATGTATGTCACAAGACAGAATCAGTATAAGCAACAATGTGGAACATGAATTGCTATATAAAAATAACCCAAATAAAATATATCCCGAAATGTATGACGGTATTATATGATACTGACTCTAAGGTACTCATAAAGGTCAAGAAAACTCGCAATAAAATGTAAAATAACTCGATATAATGAAGGAATGTGGACACCAAAGTATGATCGAAAATAGTTTCAATGTAAAAGCCAGTCAAACAAGATTTCAAATTACTAGTAAACTGGGGTGATCTGTTTAATCAATGGATTTATATTATGACTGAACTGTCACTTTTGTTCTAGGCATGTCACTATGAGGAATGATGTCCCTCGGTAATCATTCTGTCAGTGTATGAATTAGGAAGGTGGAGACCAGGGCCTGAGTTGAGATATCATCTGATGAAACTGAGGAAAATCCTAGACAACGTAATTCAGAATGCCCGACAGTGGGACTGGAATCTCCATGCATTCCCCATGGCAATTCGAAGGTCCGTAACTCGTTTAGGGCTAAGTAAAATAATTTATCCGGTTCTCCTACAGAATGTTTAATTTAATTCGTTCGACTATTTTCTTTAATATTAATCAATTGTGATTCTGTTTATAACAAAGAAAAGTACTTTAAGAAGAAAAATAACGGAAATAAAGAAAACGGCAAATACAGGAAAGCTTCCAGTTTTCCGACTGTTTTCTGGAAGATTCGAAATGAAAGAAATTAGAAATAGAAAGAAGACAGAATATTCTTTTAGAATTAAATATTACACAAAAAATATTCAAATTCTAGTAAATTTTCTAATAATCTTGTTTTATGATGAAGGTATTCAAATTAATTGAAGAAACTTTAAGAAATAATTTCAAATACATTTCATACACACTAAAAAGACAGTTGTTTTTTCCTGATTCAATTAAATTTCTTACAGAATGTGGTGACCAATATTTGCCTCAACTATCATGATTGCAGATTTATCCGTACTATGTTAAATAATAGCTTTCTTTAAGATAAAAAATAAAATAAAATTATATAATGCTCTGGGTTCGACGTTAGTAGAAATGCAGAATGTAACTCTGGTTAGAAGCTCAATTAAATTAAATCTGTTTTCTCTTCTTGAAAATTTACAAGCTCCTTTAGCACGTTAATAAAACTTCTAACGAACAATAATACTGAAAAATGTTTTCTATAATTACTACAACCCACAGTTAACAAGCCACCAAATTCTTTTTTGTGATTGTTTTCTTTATTAACGGGTTCGTAGTCTTCGTTTTTTAACGCTAAATGTGACTTTTTGTGCAGAAAAGAAAAATCCATTAACAAGAATAAAATTAGATATCAATACAATATACCGTTTGTAATTGTCTATAGCATTTCCAAAGGTTGTTTCCGGTCTAAAATTCGATAACATCACTTACAGCTTGTTTAACTGTGCAACACAATGAATACTAATTTCAAATGAAGTCAAGAGATACTGACTGATGTTTGTCCTTGTTTCTCCCTCACTGCACCCTAATACATTGGTTAATCTGAGTTAGGGAATAAGGTCAGAGATGCTCCTTCTCCTTATTTCTTCAATGAAGAAATGAAAGTAACGATTATGGACTAAATCTTCAAAACTCTCTATAGACCATAACTCAATGGCGTACAACAAATGTCTCTTTAGATATTCCTTAGATGTCATTTGTCTTCATTGGATATAGGCCTACATTTAAGCTTGTTAATTTATCTAAAGATTCTAACCAAATCTCATAATGACATCGTTTAAACTTTCGTACAACCTAATGATATTGTTGAAACCGAGTGAAAATAGTGCAACGATAATGAAAACTTGACGAAGTCTTTGTAAATTGTTATGAGGGCAAATGGAGTAGTTGGACTCCTCAAGAACTTAGAACTTCTTCCGTTTACTGAAATAGGAATGTGAACGTGCTATGACGCTGCAACGACTAGTTTAGCCCAAACTTAAAATTCTGTTAAAGAATATCATCGAAAATTTAACGAAATAAGAACAAATTTATACCATATGAATTCGTGGTTTATTAACTTTGTATTGGCGACATCTGATTTATCGTATGATTTCAGATTAAAAAGGTAGTCTGTAGTAATCTTTTTTAAAATATGTGCTTTAGTTTATTTTATTTACAGAATATATATACTCATGCATCTTGAACCAAAAAAAGAAAAACATTGCAAAATCAGATAATCCGAATTATGAATAAAGCTCGCATTATCATACCAATTTATGAACTCTTTTAGCTTCGTTACGCTCAAATAGCTTTTATATGTCTTCTTTTCGAAATAATGCAAGAAGATACAAGACTTTGCTTCATTTTTCTTTTTCCTCTTCCATCCCAGCTTCTTCCCTCCTGTGCCGATAAATTTTCAAATGTATTGTGTTGAGGTATTCCTAACATCTAAGCATTTTTCGTTTCTTAGTAAACATATGAAGCATTGAGATGAGGTTTCTGCACGTCGTCATAAAGCCTGTTGTCTCTTCTTTCATTTAATATAAAGTGGCTCCAGAAAGTATTCGTCTCTCTAGTCAAAAAGCTTGTAACTGTACACATGGGCACGAAAGAACGACAAATATTGGCTATATGTGCTTTGATAAGTTCATATACATTCCCTCTTACATAGTGTTGATGGAAAAGATGAAAGTATAGAATCATCTTTGATTTAGCGGATAATGTTGAATACCTTGTCGCATTCAACGCCAAACAAGTATTCGTCTAACAAACAGAACGTAAACTTATTTCCCATTAAATACCTTGTTTCAAGTTGAAATAAAACCGTTTTTTGTAGTTTTTTCTTTAATATATAGTCGATAATGTCTTTCTGGGTGTGTGCTAAATTACGTATGTTTGTTTGAAAAGGCTTCAACCAATAAAAATTGCTTGTATGTGGCAAATATGTTTTTCCATAGACTACAATGTTACATTTAAACCCTCTTAACTTTGCCGACACCCTTTGTCGTCTGCCGCTGGGATTCCACATTTATACAATTCTGGTTGTGTACTTTCAGAACTTTCAGAACATACCATGTCTGGATCCCCGATTGTTAGGAAAGAACGTTTAGTTGCCAGTAACACTTAACGATGAATTAACATTGCGTCTGGAAATGGCATCTGACAGATTATCGTTAAATTAAATGATTTAAACAGAATAAAATGTAAAGGAAATTTTAACGCATCGCTAGCTTTCCTCGTTATCTCTATGAACAAAAGTAAAAGAAGTGTGGAAGAACTCGATCAGAACCAATTCAAATTACGCTGTGATGTTGATAATTTATGCAATGAACACCTGAAGGAGTATATGAACTCTCATGGGTTTTATTACTGGGTTATTTCCAGAAGTTTCAAATCTATTTGTAAGTCTAAATTCCAAAGAATCTCTTCTAAGCTCACTTATTCCTTTTCGATGGGAGCCCAAGTTTGACTTACCCCAAATTCTTGTTTTTTTCTTTTTCTTCTTTTGTCCCGTAATGCGTATTGGGGAAAGTGGAACGCTCTCGCAGCCGTAGCAATACCCGTCCTATTTCTTACCGCATCAAAAGCTGAAGCCATGGTTTCTTTGCTCCTAGTGTCTTTCAGAGTCTTTCAGGAGTAGTTACAAATAGAACAATGTTTACTATGGAAAATAAAGAGAGACGTCTTTGTAATTGACACCAATAATGTCACATACATTTTGCGAAGAAAATATAGAAATATTCTTTTCGTGGAGGTGTCGGAAGTACCCCACAACGAAATGTCAGGATTGCCCCAAAACGCCTAATATCAGAAATATATTAACTTTTGGAGTCTGTACAACTGACTAAAGGAAATGAAACTCCTGTGCACACACAAGGTTTTGCTCTTTAATAGTGTGCAATAACTTCGAATTCCATGATCAACAATTGTTCATAAAAACTTAAGGACCGAATCTTCTATTTTAGAATAGGGTCATTTTAGTCACGTTTTCTTGACAACTTCCCTTACAAATATGATTCTGGCCCTTCACAATGATATCACAGAAATTCAACAATCAGTACACAGGATTCAGTATACTGCAAAGTCTCTTTCTCAACTACTGTTTATATCACGAGCTGACAGAAGTGTCAGAATTCCCCAACTGTCGAGAATACCACAAATGACCATATACTTTCCAAGACTTGTCGCATATATTGCGATTACACAAATATGACTTGTTGTCTCGTGTACATATACACCCATCATAATGTTTAAGTTTTAAGCTACACATAATAACAAAATATTAATAATAAAAAATAAGGTCCTTGAATGTGGTCTTTACCTCGAATGCACAGGATTTGGAGTTTTTCAGGGTAATTTTCGGATCACAGGAAATCGTCACAATAAGTCTTGTCAGTAATTCTGACGCTTCTAGAAAATTGATAGCTGGAAGGGTAACTGATGTCCTAATTTATGAAAATAACTCATTGTAAGTTAGTGATGGTGTTCCAAAAAATATTTTCTTTGTAGTAACATAAGTTTATTTGCTGTAGGGACGTTCTAGATAGGAATTAAAATCCTTGTTTCTAGTTTGTCTCTCTCTCGACATATGGTCTGTAGGTAGAAGGGCTTCAAAATTATCTCTTCTTCACACAAGAATTTTGTTCACTGATGAATGCATATAATACATTTTTAACAGAAAGAAGTAACCGGTCTTCCTTACTGAAGTTGAAACGCTCGTGACACACTTCCTCAGGAGCTGTGTGACACATTAATACACAAGAATCGTTGTGTATTATAAATTTGGTATACCCAGAGTGTTTTATGAATTTCGATATACTACGTAGGTTGCATGAACTTACCTCTTCCTGCATTATATCCGCCAACAATGCGCGTTTCATTTTTCGTGAAGTTTATGACTTCTAAAAAAAGAAAATGAGAAAAGAGAACTGTTAACAGCTTTAAATGAAATAAAGAAACAAAGTTGACAGATTGAAGAGAATGATTATAAGAATGAAACAAACAATTCTTTATTTAATATTCAGTGTATAATTAGATAAACTTGTATTTACAATTAAATTGACGTTATTATTAAATATCTATTACCTAAGAAAAGTTTTCAGTTATGATATAATGAAGTAGAACTAATTGCTTCTCTAATAGAAATGAACATCTGTGAACACTATGCAAATATTCAACTGAATATCTGTTCCTCGGAAGTAAACTACACTATGCCACTTTCCGCAAAACTCAAGGACAGTTCATAGATTTGTAGATTTGAGCACGGTCTTTCATTTTCTTTGCATCATTGTGTTGTGGTATTAATTGCCAATTTTTGTACAAATCAATGACGTAATTGTGTATACTTTTAAGGAAAGCATGTTCAAATACACAAAATTATGTACGGAGCCCAAGTTTAGTAAGAAAGTGACATAGTGAATTTTTCCTGCGAGGTACAGATATGTTTCAATGTCTAACAAATTTAGATTTTTTATATGTATTGACTTATCATTTCCGAATGATGCTCATAAAATTGGAGACTGTAGCATGAAAACGATGAAAATAGAAAATTAAACGCGCTGTTTAAAGATAATGTTATGTTGTAGCGGTTGGAATTATAAGTTTGATAGACTAACTTTAATCTACTAGCTTTTGATGTTTACAGGTTAATAATTACTCCCAGCGCTGATTTCTAATTTGAAATTCATTTTCTCTGTCACCGGCTTTCTTTTTTTCTTTTTAATGCATACTTACTGTGTACTTAGAACTAGTTGTTACATTTGTGTTATACGTCTACATAAACTAATGATTCATGAAACAGTTCAACAATGTAGCTATTTCTCTAACAATGATGGGTATTTTCAGTATCTAACAACAAATCTTCCAAAACTTTTAACAAGAAGCTAACAGAGTGCATTTTCGTAGGTCCCCCAAATCCGCCGGATCATGAAGATAGTGTTTTAAAAGGTTAATACGAAATTTGCGTTTGTTCCAGATTATCATCTTGGGAGTGTTCCTAGTTAGTAGTACTCCTCGGCACGAATGTTTGTGTGTAATTTAAACTGAATTCTAAGAATATCAGTCGATACAGGTTCAAATGGAACAAGTAAAGCCCGCTTAGGTTAAACAATATTTCAAAAAACTACTAGAGCGTTAATTAAAAATCGGAAAGTCCTGGGATCGATTTCAGCGATTGACGCTTCCAACTGAGGTGTTCCAAGATTTTTCGTTACCAATACCAGACAAACGCTGTGATGGTACCTATAGATAGGCCCTGGCCATCTATCTTTCAACACATTCTCCCAACCGTATCACGACTTGATTCTCATATGCCTAACGGCCTTAAAATATTTTGAAACAAATCCTTCCAGGATCCTTTTACCCCACCCAATCCCGGGCGAGTTTTCATTATTTGTGTTATGCGTAAACAACAAAAATCAATTCACACAAATCATACACTGTAGATATTAATATACAAATATACGATACTGGGTGTCAAGAATATTAAGATACCTCCGCTCATTCTTCCTTGTCAATTCTCGGTGGTAGAGCGTTGGCGTAGCATTCAGGAGGTTGTGGGTTCGATCCCAGCGGCGGACCATCCTGACTGAAGGTTTTCCAGGATTTTCCTCAGTACACAAGGCAAATGTCAGGATTGTACCTTCAACATAGGCTCTGGCCGACACCTTCTCGAATCCTTTCCCCTTCTCTATCCCGGCCCGAGCCTTAGATGCTTAAAGGCCATAAATAAATTTAAATTCATTGTTAATTCAAAGTGAGTAGTGTTAATTACAGGACATATATATTAAATCCAATTTGAATATATATCGTGGTAGAAGAAACTCTCAGATAGAAGCAGAAGTGTTATTTGAAACATTTATTATTTAAAAACTTTATTATTTGAAACATAATTTAATTAATGTGGTTCTCAACATCATGCTGAAGAAGTCAATTCTTTCTTGCTCCAAATGGAGGAATATCCTGGCATTCCATGTTTTCACGCATATTTGTACTGTTATGTTGGTTATCTAACTACGAGGCGTAGAGTGCAGCAATTCTCCTGAGGAAAATGCTACTATTTCTTATAATTCCAACCTCCATTTATTCTAGTTCGTGACTGTACGTTGCGTCCACATCTTCTGGACCACACGCATTGGTCTGCAGAACTAACATGTGGTATGTTACAAGCTCATTACGAGTCCAGAAGACCAGATGCGTTATCCTGTTCGTCAGCAGGTGTCATGATGATTGTGAGCGCATATCTATATCCTGCACACCTTGCAGCGAATAACACTGATATCGGATGTAGAGCATCCCGTTAACATCAGTACAGAGAGGGGTTTCAAATCGGTCTGCCCCCTTCTAGCAGTAAGCCTTGCCAACTATAATTGTTCTTGGCTAGCTGCAGAGCATTTCATACCAGATGACTTTTCCTAATTGTAATCACCATATTGGATCCACCATTTTGAATTTTGTACTTTTGACGTCCGATTCTGAATCAGCTATCCTAAACCCACCTGGCAGTACTGTTTCTTCTACAATAAATGATTGTTTTCTGTCTATGCTTGGAGACCACCCCTAATGTTCACAGGGTGGATTCTACTCTTAAACCCGCACTATTGCCGAAATAAAAAAAATACGTGTCGATTATTTTTCGATGTCCTACAAGTATTTCATTAAAATCGGTGAGTTACACTTCTGTAAGTCTCCTTGTCAGTGTCTTCGGATCTTTTCCGATATTATTGGAAGTTTTTGCATGTCATTTCGAGTACTGTTATATGTCGAAGTAAATCCAAGCTCTTTTGTTGCTGCTTGTTCGTTCATATACTTTCATGCATTCTACCCTACCGAGACGCATAGATTTTTAATTAATAGTGTCCTATATTCCGAGATTATATCATTGTATCATCTCAGGGAATGAAAAATAGGCTACACGTAAAGTTGTGCGAAGTTTTCGCGTCATTAGAACTGTCTCCGTAATCAATTGGTCTTTAGGAGAAAAATGCGCATAATATTTTGCCTGTCAGCTTAATATGACTTTAAACCTATCAATAGTTAATAACGTTGATTTCTTCAAAAAGTGAATACGTTTGATGTCACAAAGATTTATCCATTGAAGCAGAACTTTATATTTTGGCTATCAAGGAATTAATAATTTATTTCTATAGTCAAGCTTTAAGACAGGATATATTTTTCATGAGAACACAGATAATACTTCGGTGGTAATAAGAAAATGTTTATTTCTTTGATCTTACCACACAGGAAAAAGTTTTGTCAGACATACTTGAGTACGTATCATTTTGCATTATAGTGCACAAGAAAATCTAAATACATTAACAACACACAAGGAAAAGCTTTATATGATTCAGCATAGAGGAAAAGCTTCATACGCGTATGATTCAGTATACAGGGAAAAGCCTTATTATTCTAGTAACTCATACAGAAAAAGCGAGTGTATAAGTGTTTATCGTTGTTTCAAATCATTCACACAATAAAAGCTTGTGAGATAATCGTGTATGAGTTTTACTAGTTAAATCAAACTATAATCGCCCTTCAATTAGATTTAGTGCACTAACGTCTTTTGTGAAAAAAAAATATATTTTTTCAATCTGAAGGGTTTCTCTTGAATTTGGAGTGTAAAGCGCCCTTGCACTAACGTACTCTAGGACAACAGAAACGTCAGTCAATTAATACCATACTGCTTGCCTCTAGCTCTTGACTTTGTGTAATGGTAGAGTGTAGGATTGCTGACCGGGATTTGATTACCAGCGTGCTAATATTTTATATTATTTTTAAAAATAAATTACTTCCTTTTCTTTGTACTCTAAATTCAATGTATTTTCTCCTCTTTGCGTTTTTCAACATTTTAAACAATTTTCAAAATTTTGTAAACTTCACGGAAATAGTTAAGGAAAGTCAGGTTAGATATTATTATTATTACACGCGAGGTAACCATAAAAAACGCAGTATGGCATCGACCCGAGAAGTACACATCATTGTGATTTTCTGAGGCGACTCGCTCGTGAAAAATCAACGAAGCAGCACTCATAGCTCTAACATAAATTCGAATCAGCCATTCCAGTATCCAATTTAAGCCTATATGCTTGCCTTGACTTCAGAAAACAGTAATTGTAACATAAAAGAAACACTAAAATATAGGTTACTCGGAAGATGCCACAACTGCGTAGTGGTTAGGGTGACGGACCAGTTTCCAGGTTTGAATCCCGCTGCAGATAGCTGAAACATTTGCAAACTAACCTCTCTATATAAAATTGAATGTTAGTATGTTTGCGTCATCATTACGGCAAAACGGCTTGACTGATTGAAATGATTTTTCGCACATGATCATATATTGAACACGTGTGGAAAGTTATCATCTCAGTCGCCATCTTGGATTCAAAATGGCCGCCCCAAAACTATTTTCCACACCGTTTGAGCTGGAGATACGAAATTTGGTATAAAAGTGTATTAGCAAGATTATTTTAAGAAAATATTACAACATTTTGAAAAAAGTCGCCATCTTGGATTCAAAATGGCCGCTCAAAAACATTGTCCGCACCGTTCGACCCAGAGAATTGAAATTTGGTATGAAGGTACCATCACGAGTATGTTACAATGAATAGAGGCGCAACTCCAAAAACTCACCAAGTTGGGGCGCAGCCCCCCAAGGGGAAGCGAGCATTGATGACAGTCCCGATGGCTGTTGCCACATATTTTATTCACCCCGCGCCAACGGGTGGACAAATCCGCTAGTTAATATATAAACATGAAAGTAGCGAACAAAGATCGACTATACTTACATGTATACCAATAGACATCAAACGTTTTCATTTATCATCTGTCAAGAATTTTCTGACAAAGGAGTGACATTGGTCAACCAACGTTTTGTTTATAGATTTTCACAAGATTGGTTTGTAGCAAGTTTGACAGACTTGCAGCAGATTTTGTCACTCGTCTAGTAGCCATTTTGCAGTAAATTTCTTTAGCAAGTTTGCAGACTTACAATGTCAAACTTGCAGACTTAACATGTCAAACCTAATGGAAATTAACTATGCTATTTGGGGTGCAGCTAGTTTGACTTTTTAGGTAGATTTCGAAGAAAATATACCTATTGAGATCGGTACGATATGAAAGTGTATATATATATATATATATATATATATATATATTTATATATTTATATATTAACACGCTAGCGGCCATAATTTTGAAGATATTTGAACCAAATTTTTATATGTTGTTTCTAGGCTTAATAGCTCGATTAAGTTCGTTAATGAGCAAAATCGGTCGCCATCTTGGATCCAAAATGGCCGCCGAACCCATTGTTGTATAGAATACACAGCCTAAACCGCTGGGGCTATTGAAATCAAATTTGGCATCAAGGTACAACATCACTTTTTGATTATAAAAATGTTACCTAATGAGTTCAAAGACGCCATCTTGGATCCAAAATGGCGGACCTAAAAATCCATTTTCCACACCGTTTGAGCTAGAGATACGAAATTTGGCATAAAGGTGCATTATGACGAGTAGCTTAGGGAAATATCACAACATTTGGGAAAAGTCGCCATCTTGGATCCAAAATGACCGCCCAAAATCCCATTTTGCACACCGTTTGAGCTGGATAAATGAAATTTTACTTGAAGTTGTACTATCACGAGTAGGTCACGACAAAATAAGAAAACTTTCAAAAAGTCGTCAACTTGGATCCAAAATGGCCGCCCCAAAAACCCAATTTCCAAATCATTGAAGGTAGAGAAACGAAATTTTCAATGAAGGTGTATGACCAAGAGTAGGTTTACAATAAATGGGGCAAATCTTCCCTTTGGGGGCGCAGCCAACCGTGGGAGGGTGAAGATGTACTCTGTGGTGGTGTAGTGCTGCAGGGAGATTTTGGTTAAGATAAAGGAGGCGCATCCTCTCAAAAGCACTGAAGTTGGGGGGCGAGCCCCGGCTCCCAGCGAAACTTCGAAATCTACCTCAGCCTGTAGGCCTACCGAAAGGGATTTTTTTGTCCAAGAACATTTGTCACAGTAGACAAATGTCTAGAATTTGTTACATTTTATTTCATTTTGGCAAGCGCGATATCAAAGATTCTTGGAAATCAGATATATTTTTGTGAAAATCTACTCACAGTGAAATCTACTCAAATTTAAAGTGAAAGTAGGAAAGATATAGATGTTGGAGGAACGTCAAAATAATTTTACTCACCGTGTGAATCTTCGTAAGACTCAGAAGACAGTTTTTCGTCACTAGCGGAACTGCTGTTGTTATTTTCTAAAAGAAAGAAAATATGTTAGCAATGAGTTTGCAAGGTTTTAGATGGAGTTTTTATAATTATTTCATTATTCTACAGTTTTAATTGAATATATTATATGATATATTCTTTAGAAAGAATCAATGTCACAGAGTAAGAAAATAATATAAAAAATATTGTTATAACTTTCCTTATAGTATCCAAGTTTTTCATGATAACACCGAATGATCACTTAGTAAATGTATTTTGAAGAAAAACATCTTGGCTGAAATTATATGCCCTCTTCAGATTGTGGTATGAGCCATTAAGCTTGTTTGGTAATAATTTTTAGCCGTTAAATGTTATAACGATAGTGATGTAACCATAACTCAAGAAGACAAGACAGATATGAAATGCATGAATTAAAAGACGGATAATATTTCAGAAATGTTTTCAAACTTAATCGAGAATAGCGTTGAACGAAAAAGTACTATCTCATTGAGCTAAGTGATCACTTCTTATGACTTCACTTTGTACAGGTATAAAATTAAACTTCTGCAAGGTTTTCGGACCGATTATCAATTCCAGAAAAGGACATTTTCGCACATTGCGTAAGAACGACTGAACGCGTTACCCTTAATATTTTGTATTCTGATAGAGTTGACAAACCTCCATGTTTGAGCAGCAAAAGAACTTGCTGCTTGTTACTGTTTCCAGGGTAACAATGCTTTATTGAAACTTACATTCGAGCTTCATGTGGGAACGATTAGATCAATTAGCTTCAAGCTTGGTATGATTATATGGGTTCAATCCTCAAAGACTCGAACCACACTATAGTGTTAAACTATTTGCCGTTTCAGTAGCAACCAAACTGAATTATCCAGTATATATCGATGCATTATATATGAATGATTGATTTGATTGCAGTCAAACTTTACATAATGATGTATGGAAGTACTCACCATTATTTTAATCGTATTATAATATTAAAATATTGTCTGTTTTCTGGTAACGAAATCCAATATTAAACACATATTCAAGCATGACGAAGGAACGATTGAATTACTCCACCCAAACATCACATAACAAATCAAGATAACTTGACATACCGATGTAGGGAAATATTCTTATGAATTTAAGCAACCACATCAAAATGTTCGAACATTTACCATTTCCGTGTTAAGTATATTGTGTTATTAAAATCATGTCTCAGAATAATGAAGTAACAATTAATCCAATTCCAACAAGACTTGGCATAATGGTATAAAAGAGTATTCTTAAGACTTTAACCGTATTCGAATGTTAACACATTCTCTGTTTCATTGTATCGATACTTAATTATTGTATTGATACTCAAACTGGCCATGGTGACTCAGTGGTAGAGCGTTCATTTCTGCTGCGTGGGGTCCTTGGTTCGACCCCGACTTCGTGGTAGACAAGCACCGGTACGTGGGTTTTCTCGCGACTCTCCCGTTTCCTTCCATCCTTCTGCTTTCCACCATTTTCTCATCATCATCCATACGGCCTGAGCCAAAGACCTTAAAATAAATTAAAATTCAATTATTAACACATATTCGAGTATGACGAAGTAACGAATCAACCGAATCAAAATAAACTTGACCGATTCATGCATGGAGATTAACCTTAGATCCCGGTATTGAGACTCAATTTTATTTCTAAAGCAATGCACTAGTGCCAACCACTAGTTCAGCTCAATTCTGCGGAATCGCAAGAAATGAATGCGTCCTAGTTTTAGATATAACGTCAATTACATCAATAACGTATGATCTGTATTACGGGCATTAATTGCATTGTCCAAAACTTGAGTTGAGGACTGATGCATTGTATGCGCGACGTTGCCCCAACTTTACAAGCACAACAATAATAAAATGTCACCCTTATTTTACAAAACATAATAAACAACTTTAGGTAATTTTATACTTGTGTTGTTTCATTGAAATTTTCAATTCAGATAATATAAATGTAGATATTAAAAATAATTTTATGGGCAGTACAACACTATAGCTTACGCCCGTACCGATTTTGAATTGTTTTCATGACTTCTGTCCATTAAAACTATTTTCAGGCAGTTACAAACTATTGAAATCCGACGTGGAAAAAAATGACCGAGTCTTTTTCCATTGATTCTGTGCGGGGTCCTTTATGTGCCATATAGGAAGCTATGACCTAAACTTGTCACATGTCTAGGTAATGACGGTCCTTAGTAAACAATCATTAGCGGAAAGAGCAAGGAAGAAAGCAGAACCGTGGTGTGAGTACCTCTGAAGCAAGCCACCGTAAAGCAGTATACAGTAGCAGGCTAGGACGAAATAACACTAGAACATTGTACCTAACCAGTATTGATGGATATTCTGCTTGAAGACAAGTCTATGATCCCAAGGGTTCCGCGAAGGTACACGAATGGTTTCCCATTGCCTTTTATCGTTGTTCATAAATTCCTAAGCAAATAAACTCCGAATAACTTTTGTTCACATAGGATATCGGAACCAGGACTCCTTGATGGCAGACTGTGTGGGCGTTTCAACTCACCCACCAGAACAATCCGAAGTCCGGGATCATACCTAGAATACCACGAGGACTGTATAGGTCTAGGACACATCTTTAAACCGTGAACTTTCAGCAGCAATCACATCGAAATGTATTGTTGACTATCAAATAGTGACTCTCAATCAATTACTAAAAAAACAGTTTTTAAATTTAACTATACTTACCACTTCCATGTGAAAGTGCAAATACACACACAAAAATGAAAGCAATGAAATGGGGTGCCATGTTTAGCGTGTTTAGTGTTCGTATGAAATAAGATCTTCAAGTTATTTATATACAATTTTGTTATCAATGTTGTTAGTTCTTTCTTTATTCATATCTCATTTCAGTAGTTCACGTATTGAGTCAAGGTCGTTGAAATTCTTCAAGAACAATGACAACGAACTGCATTTACAAAATATTCTCGGTTCAAGGTTTCGTAACATTGGAATTTAACTCTTGCGGAGCTGGAAAATTTCATAATTTTCACAACAGCTGAAACGAACTGATAAAAAATATACAGGTAGTTTTAAGGGAAAGAAAACTAAAAGCTGTGTTGACAAAACGATCTTTCATTTGAAATTAATGTTAAATAATTTTGTTAAATACCAAGTATTCAGTTGAAGTCTTTTTCTCAATTTCGTTTTGTCTTCGAATCCTATGAATACATGTATGAAAAAAAGTATATATTAAGATATCTATATATTTAGGTCTATGTATATTCGTCCACTATCAACATATTCATCCACACTGAAATATATTATCGGCAAGTATTTTATGAGCAATTATCTCTAAACGTGTTCAGGAACTGTTCCGAATAGAAAAGTATACAAAAAGTAAAATTTAAAATATAATGCAGCGCACTTCCCTTCCTAACATTTTTAATACATTCCGAATACATTCGTTACCGTGAGAGCACAGCATATCAAATATTTTAGCAGAAATCTATTTCACGGAAAATATGTTCAGGAACTTTCTCTGGCATGCTGTACAACATGTTATTCAAATCAAAGCAGTGTTCGCTTTGCCAGGGGGATACCAGGGGTTTTCCTGGTGCCAGAAGATTTTATCCCCGGATGTTGGTCTCGAATATCATTCAACCAGGGATAAAATCTTTTTATTTCTAACCAAACAGGTAGTAGGTTCTAACTTACAAGCAACTACTAGGTCTAGGATCCCTCCTTCATAATTTGTAACAAATCGAACACTGAATGAAAGTATTTGAAGCAGGGAAAATTGAAAGAAATTACTGAAACAAGGGTTAAAATATATGATATTTACCTAACCACAAAACACTTTAACCCTCTATTACACTCGCACTTAATTTTCTTTTAAAAGTAAAGTCGTATGCTCTTTTCTAGTTCTCTATGTAACTAACTGCACAGAACATGAATTCGTGTTTTAAATCTCTTTACAGGAAATATAGGTACACGAGTATTCTCGAGGTTTTAAGTTTTTCAAAATTTAAATCCCGAATATACTCGAGCTTTTACGTTAAGCGGTTAACTTGACCTTATTAATGGTGAGTATAGACCTATCTCGGAGCCAAATTATATTATTTTATCTATACTTTATTCCCGTTTAATTTGCTCAAGGAATTATGAGAAGAGCAATTTTCTTTCTACCTTGGAGTAATTTTGCTTTCCTGGTGACATAGATCAAATAAGTGATTTCATATAATAGTGTGGTACGAGAATAGAACATAAAAGGCAAGGAAAAACTAGCCTTGCACTTAATTCTACTGCATAGTCAGCGCGAATGAAGTATAGATAATATTATGTAGAAAATCACTTTTAACATTTGGCTTCATATCGTGAAATTAATTTTTGAAACGACTTCAGCAAACTATTTATCTCCACTAGTACAAGTATTTTATTTTAACACCTTAGTTCTTAACAAATAAATCATTAAATTCATTGATGTCGATGAAGAGTCGATTATTTCTTCAATCAATTTGCAGCACTAATAAGGGAAGTACTGTGGTTCGAACAGATTTTTTTATAAGACTTCATATATGTATTTGTAGCCCGATGCTGATAATGCCTGTCAAGCAGTTCGACTGGGTAAGGCTTCGTTTGTCCGCTATAGCGCGTTAAAGTTTGGAGCAAGTGGAAGACAGCCCGGGCAGCCGCTGCAACGGCTCCCGTAGTTTCGGTTTGAACACGCATTTGTCACTCAAAATGTATATATGGATAAAGACTAGATAGTGCTGATAAAGACTAGAAAGCCACAATACCGTGTATCAAATAGTTTGGCAGATATAGGCCAGTACTTGTCTTCACAAATGGAAGTGAGACAGTTCTACAAAGTGGGAAAAACAGAAGGTAGAATCATACTAGGCATACAGAGCAATCTTCAAAATCACACTCCATGGACAAGGTGCCAAATGCCACTTTATTTTTCACTCTTGAACTGGAAATTCAGATTTGTTTTAGATATTTGTATCATTTTTGGAGTGTGCTTTTGAGGGTTGCCCTGATGTGTCTTTTGTCCTTGTGCCTATTGTGACTCTTCCTTTGCAGAAAAGCCTCACTGGCCTATATCTGCCAAACTATTTGTTACATGGTATTGTGACTTTGCAGTCATTGTCAGCACTGTCAGGTATGTTCATGTAGATATTTTGAGTAATAAATAAGTGTTCAAACCGAGCTGTTGCAGCGGCTGCCCGAGCTGTCTTCCACTTGCTGCAATCTTCCACTTACTCCAAACTTTAACACCCTCTAGCGGACAAACACGGCCTTATGCTGTCGAATTATTTTGCAGGCACTATCAGCATCGGATATACGAATACATATATGAAGTCTTATCACAAAATTCCTGTTCAAACGGAAACTACGGGAGTCATTGCAGCGGCTTTTCCCCCTTGCCCCAAACTTTAACGGCCTGTAGCGGACAAACGAAGCATCACCCATTCGAACTGCTTTACAGGCATTATCAGCATTAGGGGGAATAAATACATATACGAAGTCTTATAAAAAGACTGTTCGAACCGAAATACTTCCCTTGTTAGAAGCAGAGAAGAGAAATTAAGTTTGCAGCACCTAACAAATTTATCAATTCCAAAAGTGTTGACTTTTTACACATGAAAACTAAAATATCTCTTAATAAACATATTTTCGTTTCCACAGCAAATTAAGTTATAAATATCTTAGAATTCAGCCACGTTTAATTTATAATCAACTTTTTCAATATTGGTCAAGGAAAATGATTCATATCAATTTCAAATACAACTTAATTAGCTTAAAACTTCTATAAAGGTATATCTTTATCCTATTTCAAGCACGAGATAGCAGCTGATTCAGCGTGTTTTAAAATTACACCGACAAGTTTCGGAAGATGATTCCTTACATCAAAACAAGATGAAAGTTCCTTTAACAACTTTTATATATGTGCATAGTTTCGGAGGTACATGCTGCTGAATATGCGGGAAAACAAACTTGGAGTTTCATATTTCTAGCACCACGAACAGTAGAGCTAATGCGGCATGGTAACGTCAAAGACTTTAAATCTGCACCGTCCAAAAATGCATTTCAAACTGATGCAATGGATGCGTAAAGGATTCCTCAAAGGAAGTAAGAGGAAATTTCTAGAAATTCTCTACAGTAAAAATAGGTCGAAATGAGCGTGAATGGGGCTTTAAAAAAGTATTTGCGCAAAGTCGATTTATTAAGCAGATTCCATGTGTCGAACGATTTTCTGACATTGGTTGCATAATAAACAGAAGTAAGAATTACACACTTTCATAGAATGTTTTGTTTATTTCTTATCAAAGAGACTTAATATTATTGCCCAGTTAGATGCTGGTGATGACTTATATTATCTTTAGTCCCACGGGAGGTCGTTTAATTAATGCTTATTTCTACCTGCCTCTAGTTCTGCAAAATTCCAGGAATCACCTACTTCCTTTGAAGACTGCCTTGCACAACCGTTGGATAATTCTAAAATATGCATTTTTGGATAGTGCAAATTTAAAGTCTTTCACGCAGATTTAAAGTTTTTGATTTAAGTCTTTGATTAACATTAACTCTACTGTTCATGGTGTTAGAAATATGAAGCTCGTTTATTTTCCCACTCTTTGGTCAGCCTTTAGCTCTGAAACTATGTAAATTTCGAAAATTTGTGACAGAAACTCTTGTTTTGTTTTGATGTGAAGAATCACCTCCCAAAGGTTGTCGGTGTAATTTTAAAACAGGCTGTGTCTACGATAGAATTCACTACAACCCTAAAACAGTGTGACATAAAACGTAAAATTACCCGTACATGAAGATTGTGAATCATTGACGTAACATTTCATGCAATTATTCAAATCCTTTCTCTCTTTGCATTCAGTTTCAATAGTATATATATTTTTGTTAATCTCTGTTATATACATTCTCTCTGTTACCGATATCTACTATGTATAAAATATTCTGCCATTTTATCTGTCCACTGCTGAATGAAAGTATCTCCTATTGTTCTCCACAGACCTTCGTCAGCTACTATCCTCATTCATATAGCTCCTGAAAACGTTTGAGTTCGTCTACCCACCTTTCAATTGGACATGTATATGTTTAACCACATTATCTAATCTATAATTCTGTCTCAGGAGAACAAAAGGGATTTTTTTTTAAATTTTTATTGTTGATGCGAACGCTTAACTTATTAATAGTTTAAGAGGTGAGCTTTAATACTTGAATAAACTATTGAAAGTGACAATCCAGACGTTTAATTGGGATGGTATTATACAGGAGACTATCATATGAATCTTTACACTTAGCACCTTTTCTAAAAAAGTGTGGATATATTTAATTACTTTTTCATTTTATTCATGGCCTTTAGGTATCTTTGCTGAGGTTGAGATAGAATAGGGAGAGGATGCGGGAAGGAGTCGGATAGTGCCTAATTTCAAGGCACTATCACGTCATTTGCCTGATGTAACTGAGCAAAACTTTGGAAAAATCTCCGTCAGGATGATAGCAGACGGTTTCGAACACAGGACCTTACGAATGTACTAACTGAGTTACGGTCACTCAGTTGGAGATGTTTATACTGTTGTTAATTGTTATCTCTTCAATATCGAACGATTGGAAGTAAACGTATTTCCTTCATTCTTGTACACGAAGAATTAATTATGTAAAATACACATTCTATGGGTATCCATATTCAAGTCCTCAATTCTCACCGTTTGACTAGTATGCACCAATCTGTGGCCCCCAAGGCATAAGCAGATAAATATGTAACTTTTTCCTGAAAATGAGATATTCTGACAAAGATGTAGACCGAAGTATCTTCTACCTTGTGGCAAAGTCTGATAAGTCAAGCATACATAATTTTATATTTGTTTATTTTTATATTTCACTTATCAGACTTTGCTGCAAAGTAGAAAACCCTTCGGTCTATATATTTGTCAGAATATCTCATTTTCGGAAGAAAGTGACATATCTGCTTATGCCTTGGGCCCACATATTGCATGGCGATCGCTTGATTGACCATGGAAAGGTTGTAGATTATGCCTGATCTGAACATATACAACCAGAGTCCACGTTTTCTAGCGAAAGTACCATTGTGGGAGCCTAAATCTATATCGTTTGACCAATCTGTATCAAACAGTTAACGGTTCATTCATTCAACCATATGAAGGTAACAGGCTATGTACGGTCCCAACGTCTAAACTTAGTGGTCACATTGCATGGAAAACCTACGAAATAGTTTTGACTCTGCACTAACAGGTGGGCATATCATTCACTAATTTATGTATAAATAAATACTAAGAGAAAAGAACAAAAGTTTACATTAATACAGATTTCAAGAGAACTGAAATTAAAGGTAAAGAACGTTTAAAAGAAACAGGACAATGGCACGTTGCGTAACCTGTTTATTTCTCCCTTGAGACTATCTCTTATCTTTCAAGTTCAACATTGTAGTTCACATTCACAAGGAACATGTTTACTTTCAAATTTTAAGATTAAGACTGTATCATTCTGCAGGATATTGAATGGAAATCGTCCTCAGCATACGTACATGATATTAGTAATGTAACATTCATAATATGTTAACCAAAATTCGATTATTGACAGACTGTTGCAATATATTCAATCATTGTCTAAAAGCAATGGTAAACAGCAAAGATATTTATAGGTTAGAAAACTAAAATCTGTAACAGGAAGTGGGATCAATTTTCATTTCTTTGGAATTGTTATTGAATTACTAAATTTTTAAAAATGATTTTAATACTTCCTATCGTTTGGGGCTACATAATATAATTCAATTTATTATTATTTACGTTCCTTTCCAAATACTGTTGAGTATCCGTTCTTAACATTATCGCCACGCCTATTTTTAATCGCAGTATATATCCAGACAAACGTGCTTGATTTAATATATTTAAAAAATATCCAGGTTAGTGTACTGCGTCTTGCATGTGTTCAACAGTATCCATCTGATCTCTAGGAAGCTTGCTTAGTAGAACATAATTAATTTAATTTGCTTTTTCGTTTCTTGTTGTTAATATTCCATGTTCTCTTAATTAGGAAAGAGCCTTGTTTAGTAAGCTATTTGATGTATCTGGATAAATCCGTTCTATTATGTACTACGCTGCACAAATTATCTGATAATTCGAGTTTTCCTTGCTATTGATTAACTTTGTCCTTCCCGATGTTTAATAATAAATTTGCTCATCTTCTGAATCTTCGTTTCCACACAAATATATTCTCATATTTTTATTGAAAGAATTTTCACGTTTAGTCTCAAATACAAAGTTTTAGGAAAGCTCAGTAGTAGAGGTACACATTTTACGCGATTTGTTTTTGTTTTTTTCAAAATTGGTGAGTGATACGAAGCTGATACTTTTAGGTTATGTTCGTTAATATGATACGCAGGTATCCTGCAATTTACGTTGAGATCGGGCCAAGGATAGGGAGAGATATGGTATTTTTGATAGCACCCCCGCTTCGCTGGTGCCATTTGCCGTCGTTTACCCGCTCCTGACAGTGCGTTCGCAGCGTTTGAGAAATTGTAAGACCCGGTGTAAATAAGCCCGCCATGCACCGTTACTTTCGAAAACTCATATAACGCAATATTATAACTTTAATTTCATTTTTAATGTCTTAATTTTTTCAGTGTACTCGAAATTATTATTAATTAGTTTGTAATATCTTTATTAAGAAATACTCTGGGATTCTTCAGTTAACATGAACGTAGTTGTTTACTCTGCGTACCAGACTCTCGAATGACCACACTATATTTTTAATGCGTGAACAATGTGTTAAGCATGTTATAATGCTGAGCAATATAAATTTTACTAACCAATGACAGCCGTGTATTTGAAAGAACCTACGAGAAAAGAGACAGGCTGTTTGGAAATAGATTTCATTGAAATGTTGCTTAAACAGTTATTTTTGGAAAATATATCACATATTATAAACATCGGCACCGCTCTTTACAGCCTTTTGTGAAGAGAGGAAAAAGGGAGAAAATAGCCGCGCTGGTCTCTAATTTTGCTGCTTACAGTATATTTGCTTTATTGTGACCGGCACAATTCGATTTATGCTTATTGTAGGCAGGTGGTTGGCACAGAGACAGTTACGGTCGGGAGGAGAATAGACGGCGGTTAATAACTTTTGAGAAAAGGTCGAAGAAAAAGAATAGTCTATGTAAGAAAGAAAAGCAATAATATTTAGAAACTTAACCTCAAAGCCCTTAATCTGGTTATTTCATCTTTCCTTGTCATTTGGTTTACTTCTAAATTTCATAACGGAACCTGAGATTTATTATTATTGTTTATAGATTAAGCCGTTTTCGGAAATGTTCAATAGAAGAATAAACATTAACTGTCTTGTTTAAATTTAATATTACTACGCTTGCGAGACAATTTTTTTACGAACATGTTTTGGTATTTTTCTTTATGATTGCTAAATGTAAGATATATGATTGTGTGATGTACGTTAGGGACTCAGAAAGAGAAGGTTTTATTCGTAACCCAACCATCTTACGGTATTTTTTGAAATCTTGATTGTTAAACCCTAAATTCACCTTTTTTTAAAAAGCAATTTGTTGTTACTTCTGCGACAAATAATTCTAAAGAGTCATAAATAGAAAATACGCGGTTTATTACAGGTCCACACTTTGTAGGTCAGAAACAAAAAATTAGCGACGAAGGCGATCCATTGAATACAGTTAACATTCTATTGGATTGAGATGGTGAGATTTTATGGTGTTTTTACAACAGAACAATTTTTGGTGAAACATCTGAAGAAGAGACAAATAGAATTTCTTTTGTAAATTTAAAATTGGGAAGATATTTTCCTCTTTTAAAAAGGCTAACGATCTTCCACAGAGATTTTTTTCTAGTTCATTTTGAACACAAAGTTCGTTGTCCGTTAAAGAATGCAATTGAAAAATCTGAAATGCTTTTACTTTGGTATATATATTGACAACCGGAGCTATCGCTTTAATATTTAGCTATTTTCGTTTTGAAAGTGAGCGATTGGGTCATTTTTTTGCTGTTGTGAATTTTATACCTTTTATTCTGTAGAAGCTGAGCTTCGAGTTACATTTTATCGTATTTAAAGTAAGTATTTAATTATTTTCTAATCATTTTTATATTTTATTAGATCTTGAAGTGTATACTAGCAACCTTTGACTTCGTTACGTTGTATTTATTATTGAAAATCACAAACATCCATATCCCTGGCGGAATTCGAATCTGGGATCGCTTTTTTTTCATATTAATTTTTGAACTTTTTTGTTCATACTAAAATAATTGTAGCTCAATGCCATCTCTTAACAGTTTTGATTAAAGTTACTTACGGCCGAACTGAAGTTGGAATAAGGTAGGGGGAGAGGATATTGGAAGGAACTTGTGTAATTCCATGAATTCAGATTATGTCTTGCTGTAGAGTCAAACTTTTTAGTAAAATTTGATGTCACCGCCGAGAATTGAACTCAGGACTCTCTCATTTGAGACGGTAAGGCAACGGAAGAAATCAAATAAAATATAGTTTTTGTTGAAGAATTGCATTATGTTGTAAGGTTGCAGTTGTTAAAATTATTTTTGGCCCTCTGCAATGCGAAGAGAATACTTTACCAGAAAACTACGACGAGTAAATCTATTTGGAATTAGAGTGATGGCTTCCAGCGGAATTCGAACTTGCGTATCTACACTTTGTTATTGCAGAGTTGGGAGCTTACAAATGCTTGCTAAATTATTAAGAACAAATATGATCATGCTTGGTTTGAATGTCTAAGTGAACGAATAGAGATTTACCAGTGCCTTTTATTAGTTGAAGATAACGTTCTAAGAATGGCACAAACAGTTTAACCTGGGTACTTGTGTTGTTTGAGCTCCTTGAAAATTCTGGCCACCTTTACCTTGCGAAGCCAACCAGAAATAGCAAGGAGATTTCGGTATTCAATTTGATTGTAATAGATAGGGAAAACCGTGCAAAAAGTAGAAACTTTGTGCAAATTCCAAAAAAAAAGGCATTTTCAGTTTGATTGCCACTATTTTATTGATATCAGTTCCTGTAGTTGCATCATAATGTTGACTAATCGCATACGGTTTGAGACCATACCGTAAATTGAACCCGGATTGACGAATGACGACACACTAAGGATTGACGAATTATTTAATGCCTGCTTTGCTGATTAGTAAACATATCTTTATTTTAAAGTTTTCCTGCGTGTATTTGCATTGATTAAGGGAATATTTATCACTGCAGCATAGGGAAGAAGTAGTTATTTTTACTTTACATCAACTATTATGAGAAATAGTAATTGAATATTTTAAACAGATTTTTGTAAAAAAAAAATACACATTTCAAGCTCAGGCCGATATAGTTTAGGGCAGTATGAAGTTGAATAGAAATGTAGAATTAGTAACTTAATAATCTTTTGCCTTCATATTATAACTTTCATTATTTATGACCTTTAGATAACTTTGGCTCGAGCCATATGGATTTTTGAAACGGCGAATATTGTTTATTAATGGTGGAATGAAGAAAGTGGGAGAGCACATAATATTAGTGCATTAGAAAGTTTACATTTTATAAGCTGACGTCGAACCGACGACCTTAAGCACGAGAGGCAAATGTTGAGTCCTATTTGACGCGAGGAATTTATTTTGTTTTAAATTATTACTGGAATGCACACTTTTAGATAACATTCATAAAACGTATGCTTCTTGTACACTTGTCGTTTACCTGTCAGGCTAAAATATTTTAGTTAACTTATTCTCTTTCTGTGAAGGACTATATTTTTTCTAAGAACTTTAAAGAAACTTTGGCTACTGTGCCAGATGCAGAAATATTTTTTTACTGAATCAGGAGATTCACTTCACTTCTTATGCCTTTGAAAGCATTACTCTAGTTTTTGTTCAAACAGTAGTATAAAGAAGTGTATAAGATCTGTTTTACTATATTATTTACGTCTTTGAAACCGATTGATTCTTTTTGCGTGTACTTCTACTATTTTAAAACCACTCAAGTTTGTGTATATTTTTATATTTATGTACTGCAGCCGATAAAAGACAACAATTTATGGCCTTTAAGCAACTTTTGCTTAGGCCGGCCATCATGTTCAAAGGTACTGTTTAATAATTCCCTGAGATTTTACTTCATAATTATGAGGCATACGAATATTTGCCATATATTTAATAGAAATTTCATAAACTACCATAGGAAGTAGGCTTTGTAAAAACTTAGTCTGCGTGGAAAACTTTTATTTGTTTCACATTCTCATGCTTCAAGATAGAACACCATTGGTATTGTTTCGTGATGAACATTAAAAGAAACCGTAAGCTGAAAGCTGATTTCATAATCCGAGGCGGGAATTAAACGTTGAACTGTGAAGTTATCGGCCTCAGACGGACTGGCTAGCAAGTTAACATAGAAATTCAGCTTAGATAAATTTCATTTTGTACGAACAGTTTAAACAAAATGAGTAATTAGAAATATTCATATTGCAGGCGGGTTTCAAAGGCACAAAGTTTGGTTTGCTGTCTTACTGACTGATGAGTAACAGTCTAACATAAAAAGATAACTTCAATAAACTTTATTTTGTATGGATATTCAAAATAGAAATATTCATGTCCCAGGCAAGATTTGAAGCCGGTTATCGACCATTGGTTAAAAGTGTAAGATAAAAATTTAGCTTTGGTTTAGTTTATTTTGCCTGTCACATTATAATAAAATCTAAAGTTAAAAATATGCATGCCCCAGTCGGGATTTAAAAACATAACCTTTGATTTACTGCTTTAGAGCTTATTGGGAAGTAGATTAACATGAAACGCGAAAAATAGAGTAAGGAAGGAGACATATACCACATTTAACTTAAATAATAATAATAATAATTTGCTAAAACATAAACATCCACAAGTAATACTGCCCGAACATAAACAGATGTGACCCAGCGTCATAAGCCTGTTAAGCCATTTGCTTGGTTATGTACCGATTACATATCAGTAGTTGCTATCCGTTTACTGAACCTTGATCATCAGCGCAAAAATTTATTGTACCCGGCAAAAATAACCTAAACGACGGTGCTAGTTGAAAACCAACTCGACCCAATAACGTTAAAATATTAAGGCATCTAAGGGAGATATAGGCCCCCAGCGCAGTGTGACCTGAGAATTTTAACACAAGACTTGGATTAAATGTGAAACAATACTGATCAGATTATGTACGGGTGCAAAAGTTTATGCACCAGCCTACAATCTTTAAATGCCAACAGATGCAGGTTCTCCTTGTAAAGTGAAAATCTTGGCAAAATTTCTGAAGGTACACAACTATTATTACTAGGAAAGAAATCAAATTATCAGTTTCGCATATTTCACCGATTTAATTAATTTTTTTTAAATTTAATTTTACCAAGCGGTTTTGGCGGCTCGCGGTTTCTCCTGTCACGGTTTTTGCCTGTCGCTATTTTTGTCTGTAGCAGTTTTTGTGCATCATGGTTTTTGTCTTTCGCGCTTTTTGTGCGTCGCGGTTTTTGCCTGTCGCGCTATTTGCCTGTCGCTGTATTTACGAGTCTCGGTTTTTGTATCGCTGTTTTTGTGCGTTGGTATTTTATCCGTCGTGGTATTTGTAGTCGCGCTTTCTACGTCGCTGTTTCGTCCTACAACCGTTTTAAGGAGCGGGGCATTGACATGTGGATCGATATACCAACTGATATATACACTGCAGGATTCAATTCTGTGAACCTACATTTTTTCTATTTTCTGCGTAAAGAGAAGCGGCAAGGTGGATGGCATAATAATAAAAAGATGCCATAATTTTAACCTCGTTATTAATTGTTATTAAATGGTGAAAGCACGAATTGTCATAATATGAAGATGGGAAGGGGAAAAGACGGGAGAGGCTAGGGGGAAGGTGAAATGGAGAAAGCGCTGAAAGTCTGAGCCTAGGGCGCCTAGGATCCGACCCTGTACGTACTTCCCCTAGCAGCACAAGGATATCAGGCCGGTAACGAGCCAGTACTGGGCCAGTAATGAGCATATCGATCATGATTGGCCGTTCTAATAAACATCGATTAACATTGGCATAGACGATATTTCGACATCGAATGTCATTCCTGAAACTTGAGAAACGTGTTTATTTCAACAAGGAAACAAGGGCGACAAAGCTTGAAGGTTTAAAATACGAAGCTTCGATAAATCTCACCCAGCGATACCGATTGACATCGCCCAAAATCGTTCGAAAGAGCATGGTGTGAACGTACGCGTAACGTTTCTAATTATTGTTTCTCAGGTGGTGCACTTGTGGATCTCAGCTGAAGAGAAAGTCACTAACTAACAACTGGACCACGGGGTCTGAGTAATAATAGTCATAAAAAATAATATAAAATCCTATAGAATGAACATTGCCTAGAACGTATGCCATGTACTTATTTATTTTCAATTAAAGTACTGGAATATCGATTAATGTCGGAAGAAATTACTCTCCGATAGCAATCATTATCGATCTTCAATACAGATCCACGTCGATCGCCGATAATCGGCCAATATCGGCAAAAAAGTTTGCCACTCGTTATTCATCGATCTCGTATAATGTCGTGCGTGATCTTTCGATATTCATTTCAGCCAACATCGATGTCCTGCTAGGGTTGGAAGAGAGTAAAAATTTATGTATTTCCTGTAGAAATGACACGGAAGTAATCTTTTGATATCACAAACTACATACAAATATCTATCATATAAAACTAATTACTTGTTTCTGTTAAGTAGTTACTAATATATGGTTTGCCAAATGTAGTACAGCACACCAAGTTTTGAACTTCAATAATTATCAACAATGAGCTTTAAGAAGGAATAGCTCGGTAGAACTGTTTTTCGTTAAAAACATACAGTTCTCATATATTTCCATGAAAAGCTCATAGAAAAATAATTATCGAAATGTATAACTTGACCGGTACATACCCTGCCTGAGTTAAGGTGGAACGGGTCTCATAATTTATCAGTTTGAAGTTAAATTTTTAATAAACATGAGAATCTATCGTTTACATAATGAGTTAAAACAACGGGGAAAACTGTTTCGGCAAGAAAATCATCAATTGTACATCAATTTTCAATCATTTGTCCTATCTTAAAAAAAAATACATTTGGAGAAAAGTGCTAATTCTATACTTGTCTCAGGTTCTGAAATTTTGTTACATTAGAGTAGTGATTCTCAACAGGTGTGCCGCGGCACACCACTGCGCGGCGAGATTTGTTAGGTGTGCCACGAAACTTCTGAGATGTTGTGAGTCATCTGGTTAAAATAATTCAAATAATTTCAGTCAGTATTTATTTTGAAAAAGAAGAAAAAATCCAGAGCTTAAAGATTTATTTTACAGGGAAATTACTGCTTTCGTGCTTTGTTCAGGCCTTACAAAAAATATTTTTGTTATTAATGGAATTGATTTTTTTTAAGTGGCCATGTCTAACGCGATGTTGCAATGCAGCGGGAATGCATGAACTTTTTCTTAAACAGAACATTATTTATTTTTACGACTTTTGTCTACTCTCTCACCTATTTTCTCATATATATATATGACTATATACATTATATATATATAATGTATATATATATAAATATATATATATATATAATGTATAATAGCATGTGAAAGTTAAAGTGGTCTATTAAGAAGTTAATCTTCGAGATTAACACATTCAGCATCTTCAGTTAATACATCTTCCTTTTATTCAGCATGTAAAAAAAAATACTCTATCTTGGGGGCACATCTCTATGGCACATAATGTTTGCGACCCATTTTACGAATAATTTATTTATTTATATTTTATTATCTTTATTCGTATCTTTGGCATAAGGCGCCGTTACAACTACGGCGTTTAAGTGTTTGTATCAGCGCTTAATATGTACTACGCTTCAGAAATATCTTCGACCTTGTGGAAATAGCCCAAACTAACTGAAGATAGACCAACCATTTAAATCTATTAGGAAATAACAGATTATATGCTACAGAAATAAAAAACAATGATACTACGTAATGGAAATAACGTACTGAAACAAAACATAAACAATATATTTTGTTTTGAATACAGAGAAGTCGTTAATCCTTTTCACGATTCTGGAAACGACACAATTATTGAACTTGAGAGATAACGGAAGTAACTAACCTGTTGTAGCGTGCGTTGCTTCAGTGTTTCTGTTTCTAATTTTTATGTTTCTCTCTTATCACTTCACTTTTCTTTCAAATAAAAAAATGTCCATTCACCATCGAATTTTGCACGTTTTTATTTAACTTTATTCGCGGTTGTGAGGTGCAAAATCTTGTAATTGATCTTTAACCCATTTCCGGACTAGCTACAGAACTGAAGCTTTGTATTAGCCCTTAAACATTAAGGTGAAATTGTGTTACACTAATAATGAGGTGTGGTCAATGAGACTATCGTTGTAAAAATACGTTATTCAATGGAAAAAAATACTTCTTGTAGTCATGCTCATCAAGATAGGTAAATTCACCTTTTTTAAGGCTCAAGCAAAGTGAGTTTTCCCGCCTTTTTCGTTTTACTTTAATTATTCAAATTTCAGTCGACGAAAATCGTTTAGTCCCTCAATAATGAGTGCAATTAGTTTTAATAAAATATTAATAGTAAACTCAGGATTGTGTGCAGACACTTCTGGAACAGAATAATGTCCCAAAAGCGTCTGCACACAATCCTGAAGTTACTACTATCATTTAATAAAAACTAATTGTACTCATTATTGAAGGAGGAAACGAACTTTGGTCCGTATAAGTTAATTTCTGTTTTCCTCGACTGAAATTTGAATAATTAACGTAAAACGAAAAAGGCGGGAACCCCCACTTGGCTTGAGCCCTAATAAGATATAATAAAAGTGTTCTAATTGTTCCTTTAAACATCTGCATAATTTTAGTGTATACATCAACACTGTCAGTGAACCTCTCCCGTAAGGATTCTAAAAATTTTCAATTTTTTTTTATGCTTTTCAGTGTGTTATAAAGGAATATGACTTTCAAATTACTAGATTATATTTCCAAAGGTAATGAAACACGAACGTTTGCGAAGCTTAATTTTTAAGTAATTTTGTAATATAATCTGTACCCTCAAAATAATAGTAATGTCACGAAAAACTACTTGTCAATATAAAATATCTATGAGATTTTCTATGAGTATACAACATGGTTCTGAACAAATACAAGATATAGCGAACTTATGCTTAGATGACAAAATATTACGCAGCTTCGTTGTAATATTTTAGTGTATGACCAAAAATATTGTTCTAATCAGTAGTATAACTAGCTCTGCGCCCCTCCCTCCCCCACGCAACTTTCAGTTGGTGCGCCCTTTATTTTTTTTATTTTTTTTATTTATTATTAAGTTTCAGATACAGCTTGAGTTGCCATTTTACACAAAAGCAAAATAACAATGCAACAAACTAAATAACTTCACTACAAACTAAATAACATGAAATTAAATTTTAAACAACACATAACACAGCAATTGATATAAATAACATAACGATTATACTACACAAGAGGAATAACTCACATATTTGTATTTAGCGTTCGATGGAAAGTGTGTTCAGATCCGAAAATATCTGATAGATAACAAAATTAGAAGATGATCCAGAAAGAACAACACGTTGTTCGCGGCCAGTGAGATAGTCTCGCAATAATGAAAGGAAGTTACCATGGATATTGAATCGGTGAGTTAATTTATAAAGAAGAAGATTACAATCAATTCTATCGAAAGCCTTACTAAGATCTAGATAGATGACATCAAGTTGTGTGTTATTGGACAGGCATTGGGTAGCATCAGAGAGTAACAAGGACAGGTTTGTAAGAGTGGAACTACCAGGAAGAAAGCCATGTTGAGCAGAGTTTAGATAGGGTGAGACAAAATTATAAAGTCTATCTTTGATGATTCTTTCACACACGACAGATAAAATAGATAAAAGAGAAATGGGTCTGTATGAAGAGACATGGGTCTTATCTCCAGATTTCAGAATGGGTATAATATTAGCCTGTTTCCAAGAAGAAGGAAATACACCTTCGGCAAAACATCTATTTAGAATACGAGAAAAAGGGTAAGTCAATGACTCAGCAGCATTACGTAAAAAAATAGCACTAATGTTATCATAGCCGGGAGAACGATTTAGAGGTAAAGAAGAAAGCAGATATTTTACCTCATCAGATGATGTACTTAATGAAGACAGTGAATGTGAACAGATCGGTTGAAGCTGAGGAGGTGGCAAAGGAGAAGATTGGACACAGAAATTGTTAGAGAAGTATTCATTCAATAGATGTACCCTCTTTTCACCAGCCGCTGTAGCCGAATCGTAAATTATTTTTTTCGGAACACGTGACTGACATCTTCTTGAGTTTATGAGGGACCAAAATCTTTTAGGATTGGTACATATTTCAGATGTTACCTCGTTAATATAATTTTGATACTTTGCCCTAAGCAATTTCTTGGAGTAGCGCCTGATCTGGAAGAAAGAGCTATAAGTATGTGCATTAGGATGTTGCTTCCAAAGCTCCCATGCAAGTTTTTTATTACTAAGTCGCGACATCTGCGCTTCTGAAGCTCGTGCCCCCCCTCCTCCCCGCACTACGGGAGTTTGCGAGGGTGGTTTTACGCCTTTAGTCTCAATACGTGAAACAGAACATAAGTACAGTAACTTACATCAAACCGGGACAAATTTCCGCTGTTTCATCAAATTCAAATCTGTCTTTAAATCTTCAAATTAGTTATTTTTATTATTATTATTAATAATAATAATATTATTATTTTCAGAAATGAAACCATCATCAGTGCCAATGTCGCGTCGGCCTAAGCACCGGATATTGCACAGAGCCCGATGTTCTGCAGACCAGGGTGGACCGATGTCAAACAGCCAAATCATCCACTTCCACCCATTGAATCCCCAATCAAAACAGTGCCTCTTGTAGTTGGACAAAATAGAGAATTGACAATGGTTCCTGTCTATTGGTATACATATTTAGTTGGAATTTGGCTATTGTCTTCATTATGATGTATAAATTAGTCTGTGAATTTTAAATCTGTCTGCAGCGGGATTTGAAGTTAGAACTTTTCGATTTGTAGTTCGTCATTCTAACCACTTATGTTAATCACTTTATTTCGCCATTTTTACCATTTCTTACCATTATGAGAAATACATACAATATACGAGGGCTGATCAACAAAGACTGAGACTGATTGTTGTACCGCAGTTTCCTTTGTTGCCGAAGCTTGATAGTTGAAAGAGTTGTGTTTCATGTATACTCTCACTAGGTGGCAGCATTGTCGTATCGGTAAGTTGGGAGTAATCCGCTCTGTGTTAGACACTGCTTCCATTTCGCCTCACAACGTGCTGTGTATATGCATACAATGGAGGTTACACGAGAAGGACAGTATGGAGCAATAAAGTTTTGTTTTCGCTTGAACCATACAGCTTCTGAAACATACGAAAAGCTCAAGCAAGCTTACGGTGAAAGTGCATTACCTCGAGCAACAGTGTTTCGGTGGTTCAAATAATTCAAGGAAGGACGAGTTTCATGCGTTAAGCAAGGTGGACCTAGTGTTTCGGTCCCTGCTGTGACAGAAACAAACATCAATACTGCTGCTGTGATTGCCCGTGAGGATCGAAGGATAACATTACCTAAACTAAGTGAAGTGTTGCGAATTTCATATGGTAGTGTTTTTTCAATAATGCACGATCACCTCCATATGTCCCGTGTTTGTGCCCGTTGAGTACCACGACTGTTGACTCCGGAACAAAAGGCTGTGCGAGTTGAGACTTCCCGTGAGGTGCTGCGTTCCTTTGCTGAGGGAGGAGATGATTTTATTCAGTCAATTATCACAGACGAAACTTGGTTACTTTTACGCTTAAGTTTAACGTTTCGTAATTATATATTTTATTCTAGTGTTACTGGAATGTATTCAGTATTCTCTAGAGCATAGTAGATGCACTACATTCTCACAGATTGTTGTGTAAAAGAAATATTAAATGGACTGTTAGTAGTATGACATTATTGCTTGGATGGGTTCGGTTCGTTTTGTAGACAATCATTTTGTCAACACCACTTTGTCGACAGGTACGTTTCGTCGACAAGCCACTTTGTCGACAGGTACGCTTCGTCGACAGCTCACTTCGTCGACAGGTACATTTTGTCGACAGCTCATTTCATCGATAGGTACAGTACGTCAAAAGCATATTTAATATACAGGTTCATTTCGCCGGTGATGATTTTATGGACATCGTTTTAAGTAGAGGTTACAGACTGCTTCCATCCATAGTTAAGGATGTACCTCTTGTTGAGGGATTCCCAAGGTTACGCCCAGTGTTGCCAACAACAGAGCTGAGAAGAGTGCCACAGCAGTAGCAAAAAGTCGCTACAACGCGCTAAATGTTACTTTAGAAGGCGCTAAAATGTCACCAAATCAATCGAGGGCGCAAAAATGCTTCGTTTCGGCACAAGAGGTTGCCGAAAGAGCAAGATTATGAACTGTTGAGCTTTTTATTTCCATGCCATTGACAGTAGAACATGCGGCACGGTATCCTCAAATACTTCGAATCTGCCCTATCCAAAAATGTGTTTCAAAACTGAACAAAGGATTCACTAAAGAAAATAGAAGACTCAGAAATTTCCTGAAACAAAGGTGGTCACTGCAAGCTATTATGGAATGGTGTTAAATTTGGTGCTAGGCGCTAACAGGGTAAAAAGAGACGTTAAAAGATTATTAAGAGTGCTAGTTCTAGCGACGAAAGCGCTGAATTGGCATCACTAATCCCGCCATTTCTTAGTACAATTAAGCGATAGGCCCTATGTTTCAACTTATTCGTAAAAGAGAATGTTTGCAATATAATACATTTGTTTGGCTTTACTTCAACATAGCTTACAAACTGCTATACAAAACCCTCATCTTCTCATAGTCTAATTACTCCATTATTTTTGTTGTTTCTAAAGTATCCAGTTTTGGAAAGAATTGATAGAAAAATTAATTGCATCAAGGTCCTCTTCAGCGTGATCTACTGAGCATTACTCTCCAGATGTCAATAATTGAATTCCGAAGTACAGATCAACACTGTTCATAAGGGAAAACTACAAGAAAATGTTAAAGAATGTTCTTTGTCTTGGGCACCCGCAGGCGATAGCGCAAGGGGACAGTGGTATACGCAGGATTTTTTCGTGGGTGTGTAGCAGGCAGGTGGATCGTACATGGCTGTATTCTAGAGGTATCTATAATTGTATCTAAGGACTATAGTATATTATGGATAAAATGTAATATCTGCCCTAAAATAACATAGTTGTTAAGCAAACACCAATGTTTCTTATAAACATATTATTTATGAATAACCCCTGCTTTCAGTTAAGCTCTTTTTCACACTATATAAACGTACTTAACTATTAGCGAGTTGACATCTGCAGTTCCCTACTCACCCGTAACAGATATAAGGCATTTCTGGACAGAACGGTGACGGGGCGAAAAGTGGGTCCTCTACCATAACATTACACGCAAACAGCAGTGGCTACCTAAAGCGGAGGACGCAGGAATTGTGCCAAAACGGGATCGGTTGAGTGTTTGGTGGGATAGCCGTGGGATAATCCATTTTGAGCTCTGGCCACGTAACCAACCATCAATGCAGATGTCTACTATCAGCAGCTTGAACGCCTACGGACTACATTGTTGGAGAAACGTCCTTCTCTGGTTAATCGTAAGGGTATTCTCAACCACGGTGATAACGCGCACCTACACGCGGGAAGAAGAACCTGTGCTAAGATCGAGGAATGTGGCTGAGACAAACTCCCGCACCAGGCGTTTTCATCAGATCTTGCACCAACAGACTACTGTCTTTTTCACAGCTTGCAAAACCACCTTTTCGGGAAAACACTGCAAAATAAGGATGACGTGCGACGGACAGTGACCCAGTTCTTTGCCTCTAAAACAGTTCACTTCTTTCAGCGGGGGATTCAATAACTGTTTTACGGGTGGCAGAGTGTTATGGAGTCCGATGGTGACTATTTTCCTGACTAACAGTAGTGTTTCAGGTAACTTTTCTTCACGGTGAAAAATCCGGCATTACTTATGGGATAAGCTCATACCAAAATGGTCTATGGCATGATCGTTGGTGATTTCTATAGATAAGTCTCTATGAATAAATAGTAGATCAAGTCCATTCAGTCTATTTTCATTTATTGTGTTCCTCAAATACGTTTTAAGTAGTTTGTTTTGAAAAGCTTCCACTTTGTGTCCATAACTCCCACTCTGCTACGAAGACTTCATTGTAGAAACCAGTCAAGTCGTCTCTGGAGAACTGGAATTCTGGTCGAACTCTGTCAAATGAAACGTCACAGTTGCTTGCAATTAGGTACTCTGGAGACCAACTGTTATTGGTACTGATATTTCGACATTTATATGAGCCGCAAATTCCAGGGAAGCATCGAACAATTCGCGGAACTCAGAATTAGCATTTTTCCTTAAATATTGTACAAGTTTTCTAGTCATATTTACTTGCTCTACTAGATAAACAAACTCCCTCGACGGCCGAGTGAGTCCTCGTCATACACCCTCCATTCCGAAAGAAACCGAACTGTTGAAAACAAATAGTACCACTAGTGCCATCTGTTGTTATATTTTACCGGTAGATGGCGTAGTCCCTCATTGACAACTGGTATAAATGTCATGACATTTGGATGCACGGCAACAAAGTTATTGCGTTTCAACTGTCAGTGTGTTGTGTACATCGGTCGGAAAATGAGTTTCAAACAACGAGCTGCAATTGAGTTTTGTGTTAAACTGGGTAAACCTTTTACTGAAACGCACCAAATGCTACAAAATGCATATGGTGATGAGTGTCTATCCCGTACGCAAGTTTACGAGTGGTTCAGGCGATTCAAATCGGGTAGAGAGACGCTGGATGATGACGAAAGATCAGGCCGTCCCAGAACCGGATTATCGGAAGAAAACATCGAAAAAGTGCGTTAATTCATCAAACATAACAAAAAAGCGTCGGTGAAAGTTATTGAAATGGAATTAGGCATTTCTCAAACAACCGCATACCGCATTTTGATCGAAGTTTTGGGCCTTAAGCAGGTTAATTCGCGGTTTGTACCACACAAACTCACCGAAGACCAAAAAGTTGATCGAATTGCGCATTGCAAAGACATTGTTAAAAGTGCTCGGCAGGATCGAAACTTCTTGAAATCGATTGTAACTGGTGACGAGACGTGGTGTTTTGAATATGAGCCCGAAACAAAGCGGCAAAGTGCTGAATGGAGAGCGCCGGATGAAGGACCACCCAAAAAAAGTCGCTTGGTGAAGTCAAAAGTTAAGGTGATGCTGATTTGTTGTTACGATTCAAAAGGAATTATCCACAAAGAATTTGTTCAGCCCGGCCAGACAGTCACTGGAGAGGTTTACTTGGGCGTCATGAAGCGTTTGCTGGCAAGAATTCGTCGTCTTCGGCCCGAATATCGAGAAATCGGCAGTTGGACTCTTTTGGACGATAATGCACCATCACATCGTTCGCGACTTGTAACTGAATTTTTGGTCAAAAATCACATTATTCGTTTGCATCATCCGCCCTATTCACCAGATCTCGCTCCGTGCGATTTCTATCTGTTCCCGGAACTGCATTTGGCGATGAAAGGAAAGTGGCACGCATCGATTGAAGCCATTGAGAAGGCGACGACCGCCGTCCTAAAGACCATTCCAATAAAGGACATGGAGAAGTCGTTTGACAACTTGTTGGAGCGTGCAAATATGTGTATCGATGCAGAAGGGGCATACATTGATTAATAAAAATGATTTGTTCCAAAATGTACATTGTTTTTATGTTTTTTTAAAACGTTCGGTTTCTTTTGGAATGGAGGGTGTACCTGGCCTCAGTGTTCGATTTGTTGCGAGGGGTGGTTGGGATTATCCCCCTCTCGGCAAAAATCTTATCTGGTACTTATTTGCAGATATATACCTCTAACCTGGGATATGGACGATCCCAAAATACCGTATAATACATATCTCACCATTTCTTCCCCCTCTCTGGAAATTGCACAAATCGAACACTGCCTGGCCTAAATAAAACGATCCTCATTTACTTACTTCGTCCACATGAGAGTAATTCACTCTCCGAACTAGAGATAGTAAACCATATTTAATTTCAATTATATGAAACTGAAGAATGCAATTGAACACTACATTAAAACCTCTTATTTCCTTGTGTTGTCTTCCTTTCTTCTCTGTTTTACAAAGTTGTCTTTCCACCTTAAAATTAAATTTTCTAGGGTCTGTTGCCTTTCAGCAGCACCTCTCTTCGCACATTTTTCAAGACATTCCAGAAGCTTACTTTTTCAAACTCCAATATTGTTTTAAGCTGTCTGCTTCAATTTATCTTTCTTTATTTACTGTATATACTGTGACAGGGACTTTGCATTCTTTCTCTCCAATGGTGGATGAATTTTCCTGACCACCTATTTATTCTTCTTCTTTTATTTTTTGCCTTTTTACTCCTTCTAACAAGTTTTATTTGAAAATTCAGTTTTCTCACAATTTCGGGGGGGGGGAGCTGTAGCCCTATCAGTCCCTCTCTGTGTACGACACTGCAAGGAGCGTGTGCCCTTGCATATTTTTTTAAAAACTGATATTAAACTTTCGTACATTTGTTGTAATAGAAATGAGATATGGATTAGTTTTATTCTATGCACTCATTTATTATATTAGTGATAGTTTTACTCCACGTAATTTTTCTCATGACTTTGTACTACTACTAGTGATTTTCTTTTAAAAAAAACGAAAAAATTGAACGCTGGGAGAAAACAAAACTGATTTGTTTTTCATGCTACTTTGGATTTTTTTTTTTTTTTTTTTTTTGTGCTATTACGTGGTTCCTGACATGTTAGTTCTTGTTAAAAATATGCATAAAAATCTTTATTGGGACTGCTCCTGATAATATTTTGTAGCATTCTTCAAGTTTCCTCGATCTGAGCTATCATTTGTCCATTACTAAGAAAATACTGTTGGTCTTATGGCAACAGCGATTTCAGTTTGAGCATTGAAGACAACAAGGAGACGAAACTCGCTGAGCAGTTCTCCCGCTTCGCGTTGCCAACCGCGTGCCAACTCCCAGAGACCAAAGCGTCCATTCGTTACACAAATTGAATAGTATTTTCCCCTGACAAGTTGAAGAAAAGGATGAACTGTAGAAAGCGACTTTTGAAAATAAAAAACAAAAACAGTTCTCGTCTCGTCTTACGACGAAACATATGCGACATATAATAGTGAAAAGATGAACTCTATCCTTTTTATTTGCAGATGACAATTTACACCCGTTTATTTCTAGGCCATGTGTAGCATACGCCTCTTGTAACAAAATAAATGGTAATTTACATAATGTTAACTTTTAAGAACACAAAGTATACAGGGAGAAGAGAGACAGCATTCCACACAATTCACTTCTCCGTCCTTAGTGTAAGA
>JAGDQP010002825.1:0-32970 GCA_022664845.1 Lepisma saccharinum
ATTCTGGTTTCGCCTACATTTAAGATGAGATGAAGATAATGATATAAATGTGCCTTTGGGTCAGTAGGCGAAACGTGAATAGGCCAAATGGGAAGCCCCGCATAAAAATTATTTGCATTTTCTTGTTAATAAAATTATTTACAAACCAGTTACAATCGTCGGCAAAAATTTGAGATTTCAAGTAATGCAGGGCTAACACTATGTCAGTCGACCCTTGTACATTAAAATAACCAATAATAATAATAATAATAATAATAATAATAATAATAATAATAATAATAGATATAAATTTGTTTGTTTACCAAATAATTTGTGCCTTGGTTGTGAAAAGATTCCGATATAAAATAAGAAGTTGGCAAAATGATAAAAGGAACTCCCTTCCTACAACATATAAACTGCAGTCATTTCACCAATTATGTTGCTTACACAAATTACTTCTCTAGAATAAAATTCATATTCTTGTACTTCTTGCGTGAATTCATATTACTTCTGAAACTGGACTTTGTAGCCAGTCAACGTAATGTCAAAATTGAAAGCTTGACAATATGGTGAGTGCTTTCAAACAGGTCGTGTCAGACTCACTCGGGTCGGGTCAGGTCAGGTCAGGTCACACAACTCCCGTCAAGTCAGACTAACTCGGGTCACCAGTAGGATCAGATCTACTCGGGTCACGGGTCGGGTCAGAGTCACTCGGTCACCGGTTGGATCGGGTCAGATCTTGTCAACCAGTCGGGTCGAACCCGGGTTGGATCGTGTCAATGCGGGTCGGATCGGATCAGGTCAACCCGAGTCGGGTCAATATGTTGTGATGTGGTCTTATGGTACGCTCTTCTAGATAAATTTAGATCATTTGATATTGATACACCTGCAGTTTAAAATACAGTTAAAATAATTCTTTAATCGTTTCACAAGAAGAGCATTATTTTTTCCAAGAAGATAATTCGTCAGATGTTTTAAATTACAATTTTGTTCACAATTTTAAATGACTTAGTCACCGCGACCGAATCGCACAAAAAAAAAGGAATCCATGAAATCTATGCTTTAAAAAGAGGCAAATTGGAATAAACCTCATGCATAGATCACGAATGAGAAGTACAAAAGGAGAAATGAGCAGCATTATTGAGAGTATCATTTCCTCCATAATCCACTGCGTGAAACTACGCGTGCCGCCATATTGTTGGCAAGCTACTAGCAGACATACCTGATAAACATTGCTCTTCTGAAGAAATGATTCGCGGTATTATTAATGCGACTATAAGAAGACTGTATTTCATCTAATTTCTCAATCTTTTCAGAAATCAAGAGAAATCATTGAAATGTTATAAAGTTACAGACGGAAGAAATGAACAAACAAATAAAAAGGTCACCTTTATTTTGGATGAGCCATTCTAGTAGCTTTTGACTTCAGCCCGTCACCATTATATTGTTAAGGCACCGCTAGTTAAAATTCACAAACATCCATGCCCCTGGTGGGATTCGAACCCGTGACTTTCGAGTCACTGGCCTGACACCTCAGACCATACGGCTGCTTGGTCGGTTTAACAAATAAAAGTATTTCAAAATAGCTACCCTTACCTTTGTACCAAGTAAACATGATGGTGATGGTGGTTAAAGTCGACGACTCATCGGCACTAGGGAGACATGCAGATTCGACCTCTGGTGCTAACCATACCGACTGAAGTTTTCAATAGTTTTAATATTAAGCAACTGCCAGTTTGTTATCTGTATGAAGGACCTTCCTTGTTCCCGAACGAAGGGGAGGCCCGGAGGAATCTCTCACACATATGATAGAACTCGCCCGGAAATATAAGATGAATAAAATTAATGATCGGTGTTCTGCCAGGAGGCAAGTCTATGATCCAAGGTCCCTTCTAATCGAAAAAAGGCGGTGTTAGTTCAACACACATCAGTTTTGTGTGTTAATTCAACACCATGGGCGGATTTATGGGGGGGCATGGAGGCATTGCCCCCCAGTCATTTCAGAATGACTTTAAATGTTTCATTCTAAACAATATCTTTAAAGTCATTGCACCCAAAGGGTCTCTCTCCTAAATCCGCCTATGTAATCAACACTTGTTTTTACAGCGTAATTTTCAACCCAGTAATACTGCTTCAATGACACCTCCAATCCATACCCTCTTAGTTGATTTTACATCGGCAATGTGTGGGGAAAATGAGGTGATGCTGACTTGCCATTGCACCTTCCACAGGATAAAGATGACATTCTAAGAACGGGACCTAAGTTAAAAGTGGGCTTCGAATCACTTGTCACCCCACCGGGACTCAAACCAGAGGCCCTTTCATCACAAGGCGATGAGCGAAACCATTTATCTGCCGAGTCAAACTACTGAACACATAGAAGATGTGGCGTCATTTCAGTTTTTGCTTGGGAAGGAGGGTTATATCATTTAGGAAATAATCCTGGTTTTCAAACAAATCATTTGCGCACTGTTACATCTACTGCTTTTGTTCCAGGAATCAATACCAGGTCGTGGATAACAAATTTGTTTACTATATTCATGGTAATACTCTAAGGTAATTTTACTAATAACAGACTTTAAAAAAAAAATTATAAGCATACAATTTGAAGTTCAGAATTGGGGGAAAAAAACAATAAAATAAAATTATAATTAAATTTACTACCCAAAAGATATACGAGCGGCCGTGACTTAGGCGGTAGCGCGTGTGACTATGCATGGGGCGGCCTGGGTTCAAATCCCGGCCAGGACATGAAAACTTTTCTCAGTGTTCACTTGCCTGGCGCTCTGACTAATTTTACGTAATTTTTTTAAACAAAAATTTCAGTAATGATTACCAAAACATTTGGTCCGCTGTATGTCAACCAAATAGTTTGTTTTCATTACCAAACTGTTTTTTTTTATGTGTGGAACGTTGATATTTTACCTAGTTGTCCGTATCTTTCTCTCTTTCTGTATGTATGCGAGTTCCCAGATTTGAAATGCTACAATTTTACATTCTTCGTCACAAGGTATGGAAAAAAAAACGCTACTTAATTGTAAGCAAATAAAATCTCAAGATTTCTCATGATCCTTAGAAAATCGAAGAGAAGGAATGAAATGATTTCATCTTTTGAACTATCCTACTAATAACCACGAAATACCCACTCTGATTTAATATTCATTTTGCATCTATTCTAAAATATCGAGAAGTTTTAAAACCAGGGAAGATTAGGGTTTCTACGATGTATGAAAACTAATACTAATGCCAAAACTTATGCTCTTGCTTCCACTTACACTACAAGAAACGTTCTGAAAGAAGCTCACAATTATCCTACTATTAGAATTGATTGACTAATAGTGTCTGTCTGCACGTGAGACCACTCCGAAGAAAATGACAACTTACATGTTCATTATTGTACGACAAAACATAAAATTTATTTAGGATTTTCGTACATTTTTCATCAATGTAAAAAGTTGAGTTTCGATCAGAGTTAATTACATTTGAAACGTTGCGTGTAAGCTTAACTGATTATCAACTATCGAGCACATGTTACGCTTAACACAATTATATACTGAAGTAACAACATTATGTTACCTTTAGTTGGCAAAGCGTTGGTTTCGCATTTGGATGGTCTTGAGTTCGATACCAGAGATCGCTATGCTGACACGTTTCTCCAGTTTTTTCGTCAGTTACACCAGGAAAATGGCGGTATGGTACCTTTAACATGAATTTTACATGAACTGAAAAAGACTTCCTCTGTTCATTTTTATGACTTCGAAACAACGAAATAAATATAGCTTTACAACTATATAATGCTTGAATACTTGAAAATAATTGAAATAATATTAAGAAAAAAATTTGTGCATATTTCCCTGGGAAATGACGAAAGTGAACGTAGCACACCTAACTGACAACCAATCACTCAACGATCACCAAACAATCACATTATACGGAGTCGGATCGGGTCACGGGTCATGTAGGGTCAGACGTACTCGGGTCACGGGTCGTGTAGGGTCAGACGTACTCGGGTCGGGTCAAATGTGCTCGGGGTCACAAATCGTGTAGGATCAGACTTAATCGGGTCGAGGCGGGTTGAACTTTTCGGCTCACGGGTGGAGGTGGGTTGAACTTTTCGGGTCGAGCTTCAACCCGACCCGTTGAGAGCACTGTATCACAAAGAACGGTAGTTCTTCGAATGACGCCAAGCAACGAGTCTGTTAGCGGCACTCACATATATACAGCTAATTTCGGATCTAGCAAACTATAAGCCCGATTTTGATACTTGAAGTTGTGTTTGAAAGCTCTTTGCCATACTAAGACACAGAGAAAAAATTGTATCGGTAGGACCTCCCTAGGGTGGTTTGAAAAAAAAAAATCAGAATTTTACATTTCTGGTGATAGCACTTACCACAGACCATATAGACGGCCGAATCTTGCGGAACCGCAATCTACTCTTCAATACCATTTAAACGGTGTATCACACGTTAAAATCGGTGAAGGTGTTCAAGAGTTATGACCTTTCTAGACCAATCACAGAATTTTCACAAATGATAGAAAAGGGTCTCCGTCATTTTGTCTGTCTTTTTGCTTTAGCCCAAAGTGGTTGGTACCGGTGGTTTTGGGGGTGAATTGCGGGTCGCAGCTAGTTGGGGTAAACAGAAGTTTATTTTTTGTTTTATGATAGGAGTTAGTTTTCGAGATACGGGCTTTTTTTTTGTATAAAAATTATGCACTTTTTTTTTTAATAGGTAGCCTTACAAAATAAGTGATATCAATAAAAAAAACTTCGGGGTAAAGACAAGATTGACGCAAGAATTCTACTCACAAAAGAAGTTATATCCATTTTGCGAGTTACTTTCTTTGTGTCACTTTGGCGGAAGGCTACTATATCTCCTTTTTTATTATTATTATTATTACAAAGGAGACACGTCCGTCATAGTGACACAAAGAAAGTAACTCGCAAAATAAATATCACTTCTGTGAGTAGATTTCTTATGTCACTCTTGTCTTTACCCCGAAGGTAGTACATAAGTGTATAATGATTGGCAAGTGAAAATGAGATAAAGGTTGAGCGTAAGTGGCAAACATCTGTTTGTTCAAATATTGTGCGTTGCGGAGACACGCTGATTTTTTTTAATCTTACAGCTACGTTCATTTGTATAATGAATGGTTAAAAGTTTTCCGATTCTTCCTTGCAATCACGATGTTTCCGTTTATTGTATATTGCCCATACACAAGAAAAGAAGTTAATAATAAAATAACAAAATTTAATATCGAGTTAACAAATGGGAATAGTATGCTTAGAAACGAATTTGTAGTCACGAATGATGAATTCCATTCTAATCTTTCTATTTCAGCAATAAGAAACGTTTCGTTCAATCAACGGGTCCAAAAACATTCAACTTCCGGTCAGGATAGGCCACATCCCGTTAGTAACGAAAGTTACAAATATCATTGGACAGAGCGTACCCGATTTAGTTATCTAATTTTTTGCTACTTTTAGTAAAAAAATTATTCCCTTCATTTAGAAGGGATGTACGAGTGGTATCAGACATCCACTTTCAAACTGAAGTAATGTTGTTATGTTGCTGTACAAGAAAGGGGACAAAGAACGCATCGAGAACTGTAGATGTAGGCCTATTTAGTTTACCATACAAAATGTTCACCAAACTTATATTGAATCGTATTGAACGAGACTCGATTTTAATCAGCAAAGGGAACAAGCCTTATTTCCTTGTGGATTTAGCACAATACTGACCACACACAAGTTTTAAATGGGGTTATGGAAAGACTAGTGAGTATGAACTTCCATTGTGTTTAGGATTCATAGCTTTATATTTTCCAAAAATCCTTGATTCGATCTTCTTTACAGCAATTCTTTACAGCGGTCTTCAATAAATCACTTCAACACCAAGCTACTGAAGGTGCAACATGAAATTACTACAAAACATATTCGACTGCCATATCTGTCATTAGACTACCTCAAGAGAACAAAAAATCGAAAGTTGAAAAAGAGATAAGGCAAAGAGATTCAATCTCTGTAAAAACAGTTTTGTGCAACTCTGGAAGAAGTGATCCAAATTTAAATTGAGATCAAGATGGAATAAAAATCAAGAGTGAATGCCTTATCACCTCGATGATGATAGGATCTTGTTTATTTCAAGAGCAGACCTATAAACCAGAATGGAAAAGTTGAGTAATGAGAGTTTTTACTCAAATGAATTTAAGTAAAACAAAAGTAATATGCAATCAACAAGCTGAAAAGAAAGAAATAAAGATTAACGGAGAGAAAAACGGCATAGCTGACGTAGGGCAGCTGTAAACATTGAATGCTAATTGACAGATGAAATAAATAGATGTGAAATGTCATGGACATGAATTGGAAGACTAAACTTTAATTTTAAAAGAAAGCGTTTCCAATTTGTCTCAAGCGTAAAATCTATAATCAGTGTGTGTTACCTGTAATTATGAACAGCTGTGGAAAGTGTATATTAAGTGCGCAAACGACTCAAAGATTAAGAGTTGATTAAAGAGCAATGGAGAGATCAGGAAAATGAATGGATTGGTTCGCAAACGAAGCTAGAATATATAGTGAAGACTGCGAAGAAGATGAAGTGAAGATGGGCTGGTCAGCTAGCTAGATGAACAGATTGAGAATGAACTGTAAATGTTCTACATTGGACTCCTAGAGAAAAGAAACTACCTAGAATGCTATATGAGTAGACAAAAGCAAGGGTTTTTCAGCACCTACATGGATAACAGTAACAGCTGATCTATGGAAAAATGAGAGAGGCCTACATCAAGCAGTGGAGAGAAAATGGCTGTCTGCTCGGAATAAGGCCTCTGAGCAAGGTGAACTGTTAGTGGTTTGCCATTACCTTTCATCGGATGAAGATTACCTCTACAAAAGTGTTTGAAAGCTAAATTTGAACTGTAGGTTGGGTTTCTCTCAAGTTATCAAATAAATTTATCTTGAACTGACTTAGAAACGCCGAAGTTAATGCTCTCTCATTCATAGTTCAGACATTAAAAGGAAAACACATTTTTCTCTGCTCAAAAATGCTCAGCAAATTCAAGTTTAAACTATCCTTAACAAGTATTCACATTTAAAATGAACACAAAAAATTCACGTATCAGTTTAATCACGGATTTCGGATCCGCCGAAGACCCTGACTAATGCTTTCCACGCATGTGTTTTCTCAGTGTCTCCTGGTGAATGCCGGGATGGTACCTGGAATAAGACTGGTTGCTATCTTTCCTACATATTTCCGCAAAAAGATATTCACTGCACGATATCACTCCGCAGACTTAGGACTCAGTTGCCAATCGAGTTTAGCAATAACACAAATACAAAAAGGAAATAGTGAATTGGAAAGAAAACAACCCCGGTCTTGTGTTTACCGGGTGTATCGTATAGAACACGAGATGAATACAGGAACAAGCCCAAGGGGCGAATTCCTACCAGTGCAATGATCAGTTTCTACACGTGTATGTCGCGAATCTTCCAAACTGCGTTCAGTTTCCACACACATTTCTGCTTCACGCTGGGTAATCAGCACGTGTATGCTCCGTACTCTTATGTGGGAAAGATTCTCAAATAAATTTCTACAGACTGTCAAGGTTTGTGCTATCACAAAAAATATGGGAATTACAAAATTAAACATTAAATACTTTCTTCCTTTACCTTGTACTTATGTTGTTGCAATTTTATATGGTACGCATAATACTAGGGATGTATTGAAAGAAATGTTTTTGACTAATATTCTATTGAACAAAAGTTGAAAAGCGTAATTGCACAAACTTTGCACATAAAATACCAATATTAAAATTAATCTTCCTTGCACTCAACACATTTGCGTCACCTTTCAACTCACATCTGGAAAGCAGTCTGAATTGAATTTATGGATTTGTAAGCCTTAGGCATCAGGCCAGGAAAGGATACGGAAAGGAGTTGGCCAGAGTCTAAGACACTATTCTGGTAGTTTCCTGGTATGACAGGAAAAGCACTGGAAAAAAACATAGGACTGTCGGCCACTGAGATCGAGCATTCGACCTAACGCTCTACCACTGAGGTAAGACCGCTCGCTGGAATGCAGTCTCAATCACTAAATCTATTACCGCGATGGCTATCTGTAAGTGCATCGAAGAGTTAAAAGAAGGTTGTACCCTCTGATTAACCTTACACATTAGCGTATACCTTCTGCTATGATGCGTACATCATTTACTCGTACTTTCGTTTCACTTATTTAATTTGGCAATTACCCCTGTAATATTTATAAATACTTTTGGTAACACGTGAGCGCGAACAAAATGTTGAGAAGGGGGAAGAGTGTTAACTACATGATGTGCGGCAGTCTTTTATCGTTTTTTTACTACTATAATTATTTTGTAGAAATGCGCAGTGTACAGTTATTATGAGCAGAAAGTCGGTCTCTTTGTGCAAGTTGAATGTATCGTACGGGCGGTAACAGCACTATGGCTTACGCCCTTCCCGATACGGGGGAACCCCCTTATCTTTGTCACGTCTAAACATAGCTGTTAATTAACTAAAATTATAAAATCATATGAAAGCTGAAGATGTAAAGTATCTTCAGAAAAAGAAAATAGTGGTAAAAACTAAAGAAGTATAGAGTCTTTAGCATAACAAGTTAAAAACGTGAAGACTGTAAATGGGCCGTTACAAAAATAAAATAATAATATTACATAAAACTTAACAGTTAAACAACACAATCATCTCAAATAGACGTAGATAAACCTGTCTCTTGAACAAACATAAGAACTCTTCGCAATATAGCTGATTCATCCCCTAACGATGACGCCATGTCATTGAGGATGTTATAACGTTGTATGAGATGATTATATCCTGGACGATCTAAAAGGACGTGACGAATACTTAAAATTCCATTCTATTCACTACAATACGGAGGGTCCAAACGCTGCAACAGATATCCATGAGTCATAAGACTGTGCCCTATACGTAGACGACATAAAAGTACTTCCTCACGCCTACTATCTCGGCAAGATGATTTCCATGGAGCAACAGTTACCTTAATTTCTTTCAATTTATTCACAGCAACGTCATCCCATCGTCGCTGCCATTCATTCCGCGTAACCTGTCTATAATATATCAAAATATCCTGAAATGGGATATGTTGGATGTTAATTCCTAAAGAGGCCTCAAGAGCAGCTTGGTCTGCCAATTCATTACCATGGATACCAACATGACTGGGTATCCAGGAAAAGAACCTCACCACCAGCAGAGCAGATGGCGTGTGTCTTGCACGAGCGGATGTTTAGAATACATATTTTCAAGGCTTGGAACAACACTGAGCGAATCTGTACAAAGATGCGATTGAAACCATGAACAAGACTAAAATCCAAAGCCTTTAAATGAGCATATAGCTCAGCAGTAAAAATACTGGATTGGCATTAAGACAAAATTAGCGGGCTTCCTCATCTACAACAAACGCGCATCCAACAGATTCATCTGATTTGGACCCATCGGTAAAAATATAGATAAAACGTGTGTACTGACTCTGCAACGCATGAAAACGTTGCTGGAATTTAATCATGAATGTCTCCGATTTCTATAGAATGGATAAAGAGATCTCAATCCGTGTGCGGGCAAGTGTCCACAGGGGACGGAGACTAAAACGGGCAGGATAGACAGTTGGGCGGTCTGCATTCAGTTTCTCTAACAACTCTGATGTTCGGATGCCAAGTGGTCGGGTAGCGTGACCTCGGCGTTCATATAGGGCTCGTTGTACTGGGTATACGACTAAGTTATGTGCTGGGTGGCCAGCTAAAGATGATAGCTCAACACATGGTACATCCTATGGATCTCGAGCGGTGGTTCAGCGGCATCAACACAAAGACTGGTGACAGGGACTGCGATACGCGCCAGTGGAGAGTCGGATTCCAGCATGATGGACGCTGTCAAAAGTATGTAAAGCAGAAAAGCATGCAGAGGAATATGCGCGACAACCATAATGAAGTTTCGATAAAATGAGTACGCGATAAAGGTGCAACAAGGTTGTACGATCAGTACCCCAAGTGGGATGACTTAAAACACGTAACAAATTCAGAGCTCTGGTACAGGTATTTTAATTTGACGAAGGTGACTACGCCAATTTAACTTACTATCCATGATCAAACCAAGATATCGTACCTCCTCGACGAACTGAAGTTGTCTGTCTCCAAGAAAGAGATTTGGGTCTACAAAACAATTCCGTTTACGGCAGAAGTGTACACAGACTGTCTTCGTAGGTGAAAAACTGGTGTGACCAGTCAACAAGACGATTAAGCGTCAACTGGATCTGCCTAGATGCGAGGTTGATATTCGCAGATTTACAGACAATCGTGGTCAACATATAAAAGACCTTGCACAGGAGGGTGAATACAAGCCATAACACTATTCACTGCAATAGCGAACAGTGTTACGCTCAGCACACTCTCTTGAAGTACGCCATTCTCCTGTAAATAATGCTCTGAGAAACGATCACCAACACGGACACGAAAATAGTGATATCTAAGAAAATTTGATATAAAATGGGCCATGTGGTCCCTCATACCCCAGTCACGAAGCTGGCGTTATATGCCATATACCCAGGTTGTATCATAGGCCTTCTCTAAATCGAAGAACACAGTAAGAACGTGTTCATTCCGGAGGAACGCGTTCTGAACAATAGACTCCAAACTGACAAGATGGTCGACAGTTGATCGATATTGGCGAAAGCCACACTGATCATTAGAAAGGAAGTTGTTATGCTCCAAGTACCACATTAGGCGTAGTTTTATCATTCTCTCAAATAGCTTGCATACGCTGCTAGTTATTAGAGCAATGGCCCGGTAACTTGTGAGGTTTAGTTTATCTTTGTCAGGTTTCAGAATAGGAATTACAATAGCTTTTCGCCAACTAGAAGGGAAGCTATCAGTTCTCCAGATCTGATTATAGAGATTTAGCAAGAAGACCTTTCCTTCGGAGGGAAAGTGAATATTATCGAATCCAGGGGATGTGTTTCTAACATCCCATAAGGCAGTTTCAGGTTCCCACTCAGTTAAAGAGGCATTATATGCTTCGAAATTATGAGAGTGGAAGCGTATTGGTATCATCTCTGCCTGTCGTTTAATGTTTACGAAATTAGCATTTTAGTGCTGAGAGCTGGATATGATATTGCTGCGAAGGCTGCTCCAAGAAGATTAGCTATCTCTTCTGGGTCAGTATGCAAGACATTGTTGTGCTTCAGAGCAGTCAATGGCTCTGAGCAACAGTTGTTTTGCAAACGTCTGACCCGTTCCCACACGTCTCGAATTGGAGTTTGTAAATTAATGGAAGATTTGTATTCACAAATGATGTACGCCGAGTTTGTTTCATGAGACGTCGAATATATGCTTGTGACTGTCGAACTGCATTCAAATTTGCCACTGTAGGATATCGTTGAACACCCGTAGAGCGCGACTGCGCCGTCGCCGTGCTAGTTCGAGCTCATCGTTCCTCCAGGGAACAGAACGCGGACGTGGCGTTCAGCCAGACTGTGGGATGGAACATCTGGCAGCTCGCAAAAGTTCACGGTTTAAGTACTCAACCGAATCATTCAGGGGCAAATCTCCCTGATCAACTAGTTGGACACGAGTTCCATATTTATTCCAGTCAGCACGCTTCGGATACCAATGCGGTAACTTTCGTGGTGATAAAGATTTAAAAAGTCTAAAATTACTGGGAAGTGGTCACTACCACATAGATCGTCATCTACATGCCATGTCAGCATGGGTACAAGAACTGCACTGCAGAGAGAGAGGTCTATCGCTGAGTACGTGCCACGTGCCAAACTAAAATGCGTGTTAGCATCAATATTTAATAAAACTAAGTTTAAAGCGTCAATAAAAGATTAAACTGTTCTACCGCGGACATCTGTACGAACATTACCCCAAATAACGTTATATGAATTAACTATAAAATTATAGGATGGTGTAACAGCTGCAAAAGATCCTGGAGGTCAAGGAGCATAAAGTCTTGTTCCCTTGTGATGCACAAATTCAGGATTGTAGCATGCTGCTCAAGGTGGACGCGAACAGCAACCAACCAATTGTAGGGCCGTAGCAATGTGGACAGGTGTTGAATACACCGTATCAACAACACCAATTGCAACACCGCCACATGCGTGACCATCAGTTGGAAAATCTGTACGATATAGTGTATAGTTCTTCAAGATCACAGATTCATTTGTTTTAAACTTTGTTTCCTGAAAGCAAACTACATACAACAGGAGAAATATCTGATAACAAGACTTGCAGTTCTTTATAGTAGGAATGAAATCCGTTAAGATTACATTGGAGCATAGCCATTGGGATGAAGATCAATAAAAATATCACCTTTTAAGTCTAGGTTTAAATTTCCCTTCCTTTCAGACTACAGTAAATTCCGAGCCAATCAGATCATCCTCAATCATATCTGATGTTAGGGATGAACTCTGCTCATTCAGAGCAGGTGGAGCCTGTTGAGTTAATTGAGTAGCCAGAACATTAGTGAGATGTTTTATCTTCGACATTACTTGTGACATACGATTTGGTTTTGTAATAGTACCAGCACGAACACTAGTTACAGTTCGTATAGTTCTAGATGACTCCCTAGGGGCGATTTCTTTCTCAGTATGCTTCGGCGTAGTTTGAGGAGATGTTGAGGCTTGGCAATGTTGAAGAGATTTGTCAGTTTGAATTGACACCAACTGTCTGAGTGCCAAGGAAGACAGTTTAAACTGGTAGTCGTGCTGCTATTGTGGAAAACGCAACAGATGGAAGGGTGCGTTAAGATTCTTTTACTCGACGTTTTGCATCTCCAGCAGATATTTTCTCAATCATCGGCTCCTCTCTAATTAGTTTTTCCTCTTTGAATACCAGGCAGTCACGCGACCAAGCGTGTGCTCACCCTTGCAGTTAACACACTCAGGCTTCAGTGACGTGCAAGGATCTGCACCATGGCTGCTGGTACCGCATATTGCACATACAGTAGTGGTCGCATTACACGACGTGCTGGTGTGTCCATAGTACTGACATTTAAAACAGCGGAGCGGACTAGGTATATAAGGACGGACAGGTAAGCAATAGAAAGCTGCCTTCACGTCCCTCGGAAGCTGCGGTGCGGCAAACGTCAAAATTAGCGAGCTCATGGGTCGGAGTTCGCCACTCTTTCTAGTTTTAATGCGTCTAACATTGACTACACATTGGCTGGCAAGTTCATTCTTAATCTCCTCTTCAGGGACATCTTGCAAGTCCCAACAAGAAATTACGCCCTGACTAAAGTTCAGTTGACGGTGTGGTTCAACTTGAACTTGAAACTGATCTAGTGACTTTCCACTAACAAAGTGCCGTTGCGTTGCAAAGCTTTTTAACATGTTTTAGCTCGCCTGCAACATGAGCAAGTTGCCTTTGAATAATGAAAGGGGATAATCCCTTCAAATCACCTGGATTTTCTGTCTCATTCTTTACTTTAATTACATGATATCGCGTGCTACTCGGTACGATACTTGTCTGTTCCTCTACTTTATTTTCTATTCCTTGTCACTGATTGATTCATTAGCTGTATGTCACTGATGTAAGTAAGAAAGCGCATACTCTTCATTCTGTCTCTTCTTTCTACGCTGCTCTTTCTGCGAAGGCGACTTATTATTAGGATGTGGTGGAGTCATGACGAATGAAAGTCTTAAATGCAGACACTTCTCCGTCTTCGTTCTGAGGAGCCAACGAGGTTGCCGCTTACTACCCTCATCACCCTTGTCAGCAAGCTGGAAATCGAGGCGATGTCAAATGGCTTGGCGTCGAAACCACTTGCACCCCGACTGATGGATACTTGGGACACCCACTTCCCCAGTGTTGGCGAGATCAAAGGTCCGAAGAGTTCCCCAGTGGCGCACTTTGCAGCCTCAACAAGCTAGACCATCCAAGAACCTGCCGTTAAAAGCTAGGCGCTATCCAATGGTTCCGCCTCCTTTCCAATGACCCCAGGGACCGTCGTCATCAGTGCAAATACATCAACTTATCCGTTGTCGTTGCGGGGAGGCATAAGTCGCAACAGAAGAGGACATGAAATAACGATGCGGCCGTGAATGAAAATCAAATGAGTTCCTCTCTGCTCGTTCTCCGTTCAAACAGCGTTGATGATTAGCTGCTAGGGCTGATTGCAAACAGAAAAAGCCGACTGGACGTTAGGGTCGCCAATTCCCTCCGCCGTTGTTGGCTGATTGCAAGCAGCAAAAGCTGACTGGACGATGGAGTCGGTAATCCCCTACGCCGTATACGAGCAGCGATGGTCTGATACTCGGGATATGTGATGGTTTCATCGCGTTGCGGTCCGTAGACCTGCGATGAGGTCGCCAATCCCCTACGCAAGTGGGAAGTAGAATTCTCAACAGAGAAGCACTCTGGCCCTGCTGTTGGACTTCGCATAGCGAGCAACGATGTTGGCAGCTGCCAGGGCTGATTGCAGGCAGTAAAACTGACTCGGCGATGGGGGCGCTACTTTCCTGCGCCGGGTCTTTGTGCAGGTCTTGAGTAATACAAGATCTGACTTGCGCTTTCAAAAGCAAGGTGGAAATTTGACTTTTCGCTGTTATAGAGTAGGTCCTATCATACTGTATAAGATTTGTGACGGGCTGGGCAAGTACGTATTATATAGATAAAACTGTACCTGATTGTTAACTCATATGATGATTGGTAATTGTGTAAAATTCTCAGCTATCTTCTTGTTTCTCCTCCTCTCAATGTAGAAAAAATGCATAGAACTTCGTTGTTATTGTCTCACTGGAATATAGGCCTACTTAAAGTATTTTGAGTATTTTTAAAATTAAATTACTTCATCCCTATATCCAATGAAACATGAATCGAAAGATATGAAAACATGGTCTCCACTTGAAATTCATAAACGTAGCGTATACGGTGTGAAAAGTTTGGGATTACAACACTGGGTAAAAGTCTGATGGTGCTAGATCAGGACTAAGGAAGTGGGGTACTGTTTCCCAACCCATTTATAGAATATATTAGTGGTCATTGCAAGGCTAGAGACGCGTGCGGTTGAGGATTCTCATGATGCAATTTTATCCCACGAATATTTATCTCAGGTCTTTTCTTGACGGCTTGCCCTTGGTCCTCAAGCATCCTCTGCACACCATTATGTCCACAAGTACATGTCTCGGCGATTTTGCAGATTGTGATTTGCTGATCCGCACGAATCACGTCATTAATTCGCTGCTGATTGTCATCGGTTCATACTCACTGACCTTCATTTATTCAAACGAAACTTTATCTTGTCATGGGCTGAGAAAAACACAAATTTATGACCTTTACTTCTGAAACGCGCAATCCTGCTATTCTACGAAGTTATCGAGCTAAACATAGGAAAAATAGAAAAACCTGCTTCTAAAATGCGCAGTTTTACTTGAAGTTATTGCAGCGTTGTGCATAACTGAACTTTTCATAAAGATGTTGTCACAGGGATAATTTACGAACAGCTAATGCAAGCAACAACAAAAGTTACCCAGTAGAAAGAGTCATAATATAAACTTATTGATAATACGGCTGTTGCTATTGGGTAACGCGCGCGCTAGCAGCTCGTATACTACTCCCTTGACAACATAGCTATAAAAGAATAATGGTAAAAAAGAAAAAAATAGATTTAAATCCGAGACTTGACGCGAAGTCCTGTAATCTAGCTACCGTAGATTAGGGTGAGCAGATTCATGACACGAAATGAAAGACAGATTTTAGTTAACATTTTCAAGTCGAGAAGGGGATAAATTATAATCAAACTTTCTAGTAAATATTTCGCTTTTCTTGGTTATTTACATCTCGTTATCCGCGCCCACCCAACCAGTTATTACGGACACGGTGGATAATCGTGAGTTAATTATAAAGTTCTTATATCCAAAGAACGTATGTAACAATGCACTGCATGCATTTGCATTATCTGAATTTGCTTTATTGTTTGTAGATCATTGTTTCATTCCATGACAGCAAACATTATGAACAAAACTCAGAATGGACCTAGTTTTCATTAGCAGGACTTCTTATGGGACATATCTGAAATACAGGACGATCCGTGCTTTTTAGAGGTCTTTTGCATCATGCAGGAGCAGGACACAGCCTTAGGAAATGGGACAGTTCTGCGAAAAGCAGCCGCTCGTCAGCCTACTGTAGAGGAGAAACCAGGCCCGTAGTCAGGATTTTGTTAAGAAGGGGGGCACAGATAAATTCTTTCTCTCTCTGTCTCATATACATATGACCCTTCTTAACCGAGTAGTTAAAACGCTTTTTGCACTTGGTACGCATGGTTCTGGGTTTGATTCTCGTTAGAGAATCAGGATTTTCGGTGCTGATAAATTTAAGACCTACTTTCAAAAAGAATGATCAAATTTCCAGTCCAGAATGCTTGAAAATAACGGCAGAGTAACTACGGCTATTTTTTTAATTATTATTTTACGTTAAGTACGAACTCGTTTTCATTCATACAAAAAATATTCTCCCAAGGAACTGTTCTTACAGAATCACCTGAATAAAAAATTCTAATACCCTGCTGCATGATTCTTCGGGTTTTAAAACCTGATGTGATGAACAAAGAAAATTATTTAATATTTGTATATACCTGACTAACATTTTGCATTAAACGTTTTTGTTCCTATATAAATAAAATATTATTTATTCGAGGGAACTGATAGCAGTTGCCGTGATAGTCATGCTGTAGTACTAGTAATGATAATGTGCCTGTGGTGGTAGTAGTTCAGACACAAAATTCATATACTGCCGCTATAGTAAAGGTTCCTTCGTTCGACATTTGCGCCTCCCCTACCCTACGACACAGAAAGCTACCTTTGTACACTATCCACCTAGGTGACATCACAGTATTCTCCACAAAATGGCCGCCGGTGGTCGTTGTATGTACACGCAATAGCTTAATCAGAAAACATGAATGGCACAACCAATACACCTGGAGCGCACACACGACGATAAAATGCATATACTTTATAATCAGGCTTACTATTTAATGCATGCACCTTACTAGCTAGTTGGGGAACACATCGAAACATAATATACTACGAACAGTATTTTATGTGCACCATTTGAAAAAATCACACACATACACAAATTAACGAGCTCGATATGCCAATTTTGCCACTCATTTTAACTTGCATTAACTTTAATTTAAATAAATGGAATGCACTTTGTTGAACACACTAAAGAAGATACGAAAAACGACCGGATCGAATAAATAACAATTCGAACACGGGAACTCAGTTTTTGGCATTGCCGGGTTTACACATGCTTTTCTTCAGTTCCACCAAAATGTCTTCTGGGTACTGTATCTCCAAAACAGCATTTTACACACAGGTAATAACTCGGTCCTGCAGAAATCCTCTCGTTAGGTTTACAGAAATATTACACTTCGGTCATGTAACCTCGTAAATTCCTCGAACTATTACAAATCTTGCTGTTACACAAACTTCAATCGTTGATGTTTACTAAAAGCTCTTCATTCGTTGATGGTCTGACAGCGAGTAGTTTCTGTTCTGGGGGTTCTTCGCGCCTTACGGGGAGACCACCTCTTGTCGGTTAAACACTTTAAAAACAACCAATGTAGTACTTTAGTTCAAATCTGAGCGTTGACAACCGTCCACCATTACCCCTTGGACCCCCGCACTGAGCGTGAATAAATTTTCACATCGACTCTGAGAATGACGTCACTGAACACAAAAAAAAACAGGGAAAAGGAAATGTGTTTCTACGTGTTTTTGTCCAAATTAGAGAAGTAAACTTTGCACTAAGCATTAACACACGTCTTGCGAGAAAATGGACATAATGTACTTTAACAAATCGGGATCTTCCCGAATGTGCTATGATGATGCATTTCTTTTTGGCTGAGGTAGGATGGCGAGGAGTGTCTAACCGAGGGTGACAACTGGTGAGCGAACGGAAAGTCACTCAATATATGTTACTGGACCAACAGCTGGGAAGAAACTGAGCAGAGAGAGAGAAAGAAAAGCTGAGTCAATCTCTCACATGTTGGCTTGAGAGGAAATAAGCAGGCGTGTATATATTAACTTCACATCTATCTGCGACAGGTCGAGAAACGCCCTGCCTCATCTGAACTGAATTTAGTTTTAAGTCTTTTAGCCATCTTTTTGCTCAGACCGGATAGATGATGGGATAAATTGGTGGAATGGAGAAAATGGAAGGAAACGGGAGAACCCCGAGAAAACCAACGCACACGGTGTTTGTCCACCACAAAGCCCACATTGCATGAGCAAGGATCGATCCGACGACCTCTGGCACCAGAGGTGAGCGCTCTACCAATTGAGCGGTCCTGCCCTGCCACATCTATTTTTGTATCAGTGAAAGCTGATTTCTGATTATTTACTTTGAAAAAGAACGGAAAGATCAAAGATGTTCGTAAGGTGATTAAAATTCTGATTGTCTTTGAAGTCTAAGATAGTAATTGAATGCCTGTCTTTTAGACCAGTTGTCCTTAAGCCCCCGAACCAAAAAGCTCCTCGACTAATACGAATTATGCCCTGTGATACCAAAATAGAATGAAAGTTGTCTGATAAAATTCCGGGGTCAGACAGTAAAGCTACCCGTAAATGTAAACGAATAATCCAAACGTTAACTAATCTCCTTGACACCCAGACCATGAATGGCTGCGAACTACTTTAAAATTTACCTTTATTTTTCCAAATGTTAAGGAACAATATAAAATTTGCTTGAAATATTTATGGGGTACGTAGGCCCACATCCAGGATATCTGAAGAGGTGCTCCCTTCTCGTAGACTAACTTTTGTGAACTCACTGAGTAATCACCTACATATGGGAGCTAAGATGCAATTCCATCCTCAGCAACTATGTGATGTAATTCAACAATTGCAATCACAGTAATATAACTTTTATTTGTAATTTGCTCTTTAACTTTGATTTTGTGACCACTTTTACAGCGCAATTTCCAGCCGACGTTTGTCTCTGGCCAGCAGACTGAGAACATATTCTATGTTGATTTCGAAGTCACTAGGCATTCTCCCGGTATTTATCTGGTGGAACTAAGAAAAACCAGAAAGAATCTCAGTCTGGATGGTCTGCCCCGAGTGTGACTCGAATTCATGAACCTCAGTCAAAGCCTACGAAAGCACAGTACAACACCACAACTGGCTGAGTTACTGAGGTCAGTGGGAATATGTAGTACAGTATGAGTAAACAATACTTACATATTTCACGTGCCAGAGAAATTGGGAAATATACTATACAAGTCAATCTTTCAAAGTCTGTTACTTGTCATAGAAAATTGTACTATAGAAATATTTCATTACAATGCAGTTTGTTTATTTTACGTACAGCCAGCCAGAAAGAGTAGCTTTTCGATTGGGGAACAAAGTCAAAATAGCTTTCTTATTTACGTATTTAATATATAAGATTGCCTTACTCGCAAACGGTTAGTGGGCAAAGGCCCCTTGTTCCGACATCCCGGCAGACAATATAGCTGTGAAGAAGGAGCTTACTACTAGAATTGAATACCAGCCATTACTAGGACTTTCATTTCGGAACAAAAGGCAAGAAATGAGGACAAATTCGCACTGCCTACAGCTCACTTTAAAGAAAAGATTTAATTATTTTTAAAGTTGATAAATAAAGAGGGTTGAGAGTGAAAGTTGTGTATACCTTATTAATAATCAACAGAATCTGTAGACATTCTGTACATGTTAATGTAGGCTTATGCTTGTTTCGAAAAACAAATGAATCGCTCGAAAAGATGTTATGTGCCCGGCAAATAAAAAGTAACCAGAATCCTAAGGGGACACGTGCCCGGGTGCCCCCTCCTTAGCTACGGAACTGGAAAAGACAGATTGATGAGGAGAGGTCGTTTGAGTGACGTAGCATTTTGGTCTGATGAGAAGTGACAATGTGTTTGCATGAATTAGGAATCAGGCAGAATCAATTTAGCGTTTGATGAAATACTATGGGAACAGCAAGTCACGAAGAAGGAAATTAAAAGCAAGTAGCACGACTAGTTTGATTTATTCATCTAGCGAAAGCAGACTTTTACTATTTCAACCAATTGCAAGCAACTCCCAATTAGCCCTATTGATCAATATGAACACGCTTATTTCCTTGTTTTTTTGTTTTGTTTTTTTTAATCGCGCGATTACGTTGAGAAGGTATGGTGTATGGTGATAAACTAACAATAAAGATTTAGGAGTCCTTTGTCAAATACACTTTTTAGAAAGATAAAGGTGGATCTTTCTGTTTCAGGTGCACCGTGCACAATAACTTTTCCAATATTGTCATATCCTGGCCTAAGCCTTATATTATAGTGGAGGCGCTTAACGAAATAATTGTTACAGATCGGATTAAAGCACCAAACTTTGTACAGTGATTATACACTATTCATATGTTACTTTGTGGGAGGTGCCCGACCTGGTCTTTCGCCATCTTGAACTTTTGAAACAGTTCTCTTTCACGTTCAATGTCTCAAGAACCAATGGACCGATTTTAATTATTCTTTTTATAAATGAAAGAGAAAAGAATCTAGATTATTGTAAATACAATAAATTTCACAAATATGGTAAATTTGATACATTTTATTTCGTAATTTTGAATTTCAACTGATAAAATTCTAATAAAAATAGCATTTGCTCGAAATCTACTCATTTTATCCAAAACACTTCGCAATAACTTTTCAAAGAGCGTTAAATGATCTTTCATTCGAGGTAGAACATCAAATTTGATCGCAAATTGACGGAGATATCTTAATTTAAGTGTTTCAATGTGTGCAACTTTCTCGAATTTCTCTGCGTAATGGGAGTGAGCAATAATGTTGCCTACAATAATGTGTTCTTAGTGACTAGAATCAACTTAATTTATTGCTAGCATCTTACAAAGTGGGGGATTCAAAATTACTGACTGTCTATTTAATAATAATCTATTATTGTAACCATTTATTTCCCCCAAGCAAATACGTTTACCTGCACAGCTTAAGTAAAAAAGAGAAGTTTTTTTTTTTTTTAATTCCTTAGGAACTGGTGAAACTTTTTGGAAGCTTTGTGCTGAAAGATACTTTCCTTCTTACTCTTGCCCCTCTTTTTCGCGTGATATATTTTTCAATCTTTTAACATACAAGTCACACACAACGTCTACTTTGAAGAAGGGTTGTATCTGACTGTGAATCCATAGTAGAAAAACAACTTTTAAAAAAAATGGAATCTCCTTCTGGTTATAATTAATGTACAATTGTTACAAGATACAATATTTTTGTTTCAAATCAAGGAATATTTACTTCTGGGGGCTCTGAACATCTAGTAACTCTGTTTTGATTTTTGAAACCTAATATTTGTATATTAGAAAGGAAGATGGTGGCCAAGTGTGATTTTCATGTACTGTCAACATTTTTTTAGAAACAATTTTGGCATAAGCTAGGCAACCTTAGCTGCCTGGTAATTTCCAGTAACTTGGATAATAAAAGACAACCATAATTTAGTTTTCAGGAATGCTGGGAGAAGCCTGAAGCGAGATTTCAAGAAGGGTTACTCAATTAGAAGTCCAGCGTCCTACTGATTGGACTAAACTGACAGTGACAAGGAAGCATTAGATGAAAATATAGAGAATCAGAAATACGTTACCCGAACCCCAAAATCGTAAACAAAGTTACTCCCACGACTTACGCCAGAGTTTAATCACTTTTTCTATTTGTCTATTAGGGATCGGAATCTCTATTGATTGAGAGACTATTTCCTATTTATGAAAAACAGGCGGTAAATATCGCAGCAGAAAACACTTGACAAACATTGGATTGCGATAGGAAACCTTTTTTTCTGTTATGTGCGAAAATCACACTGGAACTGAAAACTTAACCTCTAATAATGCAAAAGGAATCTCTAGGTGATTTTTCAGGATTACTGCCAATAACTGAAAATATGAACATTTTTCTGAAACATTACTGGATATATAAAGGTACTTTGTCAAAAAAAAATTAACAGTGTGTGAAATGATTAAATTCACCTGGATGGAATTGGCAAGCTACATAAGACTGACTGAATAGAATGGTGTCCCATCTCAAGTCTTTCAATTCTTTTATTAGATGCTCCTTAAGTAATGGGATCAAATATTCCCGTAATAACCACATCTTGCATAAATTGCTTACATTGACAAATTCCTATATCTTCTAGCTTTCCCGTCACTGCCAATTTCTGGATCCACACCGTCCTGACTCAAAAGGTGAATAAGAACTTCTTGTTCAAGGAAAGGATTGCCATAGGATGAAATTATTTCTGTTAATTCACACACTTGAGTTTCGAAAGATTCATGTGTGATTACACCTTCTTCATGATGATGTAAATCATAAACGATCGAATTACTTTGACATTTTTTAATCAGACGAGCAAGTTCTGGACCCGAAATCATTCATTAAAATGCTGATGGATTTGAAGTGCGACCTATAGCTTCTCCAACTATCTTGACTACTTTGTTATTTTCATGAGCATCTAATGAAACCGCAGAAAATCATTATCTTGTATTTGGAAAGGACTAGTTTCTTTCAAACTCGTTTGCAATTGGCTTGGGAATTGTTTTCGTACTTATCTTCCATGTAAAATGGCAAGCATGAATGGGATAGTCCTAAGCAAAAATCTAAGGCATCAAATTTCCAGAGATTGTGTTTACAATTAGAGTTTCTTAGCCTATGAGAACTTATACATATCAAAATCTAAAGAATTAATCTAGAAATCATATTTTATCTGACTTTTAAAACATGTAAATATCCTCCACTATTTGAAATGAACGTGGATATCTTCAAGCGGATTCCACTGAAATCATTGATGTGTAATATATATATATATATATATACGAACGAACATCTTAATGTATACAAAGGACAACAAAGAGAGGAATTTGAAATATATACTGCAGAACTGTTGATACCAGAACCTAGCGAGAATTTTATCAGTTGAAATTCAATATTACGAAACAAAATGTATCAAATTTACCATATTTGTAAAATGTATTATATTTACAATAATCTAAATTCTTTTCACTTTCATTTATAAAAAGAATAATTAAAATTGGTCCATTGATTCTTGAGATATTGAACGTGAAAGAAAGCTGTCCAAAAATTCAAGATGGCGTCGTTTTCCAAGATGGAGGAGAGCCAGGTGATACAACTTAAAAATTTCAAGCGTTTTAATCTTATAACTCATACAGTAAAAGCCTAATTAGCAATTAACCCTCCTTCCCATAATCCTTTACACGAGCTACCAATCAAAAAATACAGGAACCTCACTTGAAGTTTCTTCGATATCTGTTTTCTCACACTGGTATCTTTTGTAAGAACGATAGTTGTTCTTATAAGCAGTGATACACGTGTTACGGTATTTCGCTTCAATAGCAACTAAATCACCTACACCAACAGACGACGCATAACTAGTCTAACAAACCAAATCTGTACGCAATATTACTAATAAATTAGAATCATTTTGTATTCCAGATAGAAGAATCTGTTGGTAAGAGCTACGTAGGTTATGAACTGCTCAAGCCAACAATGGAAACTAACTGACTGTCAAACTGTAGTAACTTTTACAAGAGCTTGACAGACACGTAAATTCAAGTACTGTTACAAACTTGAAAACCTGAGCTCACTATTCTAAATTCTATGAATTTTTAGAAACAATGAAGAACATACTTAGAAACATTATTGCTCACTTCCACCATTACACAGAGAAATTTGAGAAAGTCGCACACATTGAAACATTAAATTAAAGATATCTCTGTCAATTTGCAATGAAATTTGATGTTTCCTACCTCAAATGAAAGATCATTTAACGCTCTTTGAAAAGTTATAAGAAAGTGTTTTGGGTAAAATGAGTTGATTTCGAGTAAATGCTATGAGAATGCTATTTTTTATGAGAATTTTATCAGCTGAAATTCAAAATTACGAAACAAAATTTATCAAATTTACCATATTTGTGAAATTTATTATATTTAAAATAATCTAGATTATGTTCACTTTCATTTATAAAAAGAATAATTAAAATTGGTCCATTGGTTCTTAAGATATTGAACGTGAAAGAGAACGGTCAAAAAAATTCAAGATGGCGTCGTTTCCCAAGATGACTTCCATCTCCCCACTAAAGTAACACATGGGTAGTGTATAATCACTGCACAAAGTTAGATGCTTTAATCCGGTGTGTAACGATTTCACCTAATTTTGACGCTAAGCGATTCCATTATTAAGGCACTGTACGAGATTTGTCACACAAATGCAAAGTCTCGGGCTAAAACGATCGAAGTCCATTCCAAGTTTAATTGAATTTTGTTTAAGGCCTTTAGACAACTTTGGATAAGACCGAATGGATAGAATGTGAGAATTGCTGAAATGAAGAAAGTGAGAGGAAACGGGAGAACCCCGAGATAACCCTTGTGCATGTTGTTTGTCCACCACTGAGCCTAAATGGCACGAGCAGGGGTCGAACCGAGAACCAAACACACCAGATGTGAGCACTCTACCACTGAACCATCGCGGCCCCCTTTTTCGAGTAGAAATTCATAGCTGTTATTTATTTCTCACAAGACAATAACCTGAGACAGACTGGAGAAATTATTCAGATAGATTGTATGGAACACACTAGACACTTCGAAGATACCACATTAGCATTTCAACTTTCCAAGAACATCATATGGAATGAACTCAGGTAAGACTTTTCTTCCGTACACATTTCACGGAAAATTTTACACTTCACCGTAAAAGGTTAGGTCAAATCAGGTTAGATTTTTATTATTATTATTATTATTATTATTATTATTATTATAAGCGATATCACGTTTAAGGAGTAGGCGAAATCACTTAGCCTACTCCTGTTTTGACATGAGAACTGTTATAGTCTCCATGACAAGGGCGTTTCTATAGCGGATTAGTGGTACATCACTGCAATGACATTTGAACTCTTACATTCTTCCATATTTCTTCTTGTCAATGTATGTTTCCATCCATGTTTCAACAAGTAAACGCATTCTGATGGGTCTTGTAATTTATGTCATTAGCATAAAACAGTTTATTTGTTGAATGTCAACGCAGAGATATATATTTTTTAGTATTTTCACATCCTTTCGCGACTTTCGATGTGAATCAAGCATGTTTGCATAGCATTCTGAATTATTACATGTTAAATAATACGAAGAGAGCGTCGAAATTCTTGTTGCCCCGTGTGCCGAAAACCTTACTTACGACACTGGATAGTTTATTTTTCTTCTACATCTTCCATATACATAACACACACAAGACGACAAAGTTCAGTGTAAATATGGACTTTCAATTTCACTTAAATAATGTCAATATAATTATATATCAAGTATACGTTTCTATAGACGATGAATTATGCAACATTTGTTTCTTTTGTACTTTCTAAGTATTAACATCCGTTAACTACGTACAATTCTTGTGTATTTCTGTTGTAACCTTTAACATGTACCACAGCATGAAAATACTATTTGTTTTTTAAGAAACTAGTAATCAAAATGTTATTGCCCTTTTACATTTTTTTCTTTAGTTCACAATGGTTTGTGTTGTCCTCAAATCTTGGAACGTTAAATTAGCTCATTTTTCGACGTCATACAGTGATTAAATTTTACAGTGACGTAAGTCGGGTCACAATACAATATTCCATTGTTACTTTCATATATTTCTATATAATTTAAAAGCATATTTTAATATTTTTTTAATATCGACTACTTTATCCTAAAATAACTACTAGCCTGCAATGGTCTGTCGTTTGACTGGTCGCAGAACACTAAGATTCGGGTTCCAAAATAGTAGTTTGAGGGGGAAAAATCCGAACACCGAAATAACTAAAAACAAATGTTTTTAAAAGGCATACTTTCTTTAACAATTCCCACTAAAAAGTGAAAAATAATTTTGTTTATGTATGGCTAAAAAGAAAAGTATCGGACGCGCCAATTCAAGAATTTATAAAGTGACTACATAAATGAGTGCGCCCAATGCTTTTATTTTTAGTCGTGCATAAATAAAATTATTTTTTACTTTTTAGTACGAATTGATTAAGAAAAGAATGTCTTCAAAAAGTTTTTTATTACATTTTTTCGAGTTATTTCGATATTCGGATACACTTTCGCACGCTAAATGTTTTGTGATGCAACCCCTAAAGTGTTCTGCAACCAGGAAAACTGAGGCTAGTTGCAGGCTAGTATTTATTTTAGGGGAAAGAAGTTGAGAATGAAAAGAAATATTAAAATTTGCTTTTAAAATATATAAATATATAGAAATATATTAAAGTAACAATGGAATATTGTATTGTCACCACGTTGCTCTGCAAAATTTCATCATTCTATAACGTCGGGAAATGAGTTCAATTAACGTTCCAAGACTTGATGACACCACGAACCATTGTGAACCAAAGAAAAGGTTGTAAAAAATTGCATAACGCGTGAACGGTACTTGACCCCGGATCTTCCAGTTACCGATTGGGTATGCTGTTCTATACAGGACCACAACACGACCATTTTCTGTGTATACAGAATGTTCATCTCGACTCGATACTCTCCGAGCTACTCATTGCTGGTTACGAGACTCAGGCACTCGGCTACTGGTGTAAAAAAAAAAATGAAAAAGACCTCAACCTGCAGTGGAGTGCCTGGGTCTCGCCGTGCCGTAGTGGTGTAATGGACAGTCTACCCAACGGCAACTTTGAGGTCCGGGTTCGAGTTCCGGTCAGAGCGGCTGTAAATGTTTGTGTTCATTTGAATATTAATCAACATGTTAATGGTACAATCTCTTTACACAGAAAATCTCAACGGTATTTAAAGTTAGACATAGAACTGAAATTCAATGAGTACACTGAAAAAATAACGCCTGTGTTGATTTAATTTAATTCACTTTTAATATAAGGCAGCAATTCTAGGATGAAACCACTTTACCGTGTTATAACGCAGATGGTACCATGAGGATTGAAACAGGCCCATTATTATAGTTTTCACACACGTTCCGATGTTGTATTAACTTCGGTGCGATGTTATTCCAACACAAATTTAAGTACCGGTAACATACAAGTTAAGGGCGAATCCTCAAAGCAGCTAAATCTATAACGCTACTAATTTCCCTTTTTAATTTCTGTCTTTTAGTAACTGATAAAAAGAGAAACGGTCAAGAGCAACCGAAAAAGGGTTTTATAATTCTTTTCTATTAACTTGAAATATCGCATTAATCCAGACTTCTTCTATAACGAGCAAGTTTTTCAGTTTCTAAGCAGGAATCGAACATAGTTCGCTCAGTTATAAGCTGACATCTTACCGATTGGACCACGATGCCAGATACCGATTTGCTCTGTACCAAACAGCAAATATCCTCATACTTATAACCAGAGTGCAGGATCATATTCCGTAATAACAACTGTGGGGGTTGTTTATTACCTAGGGGTCATTCCAGCTCAGATCGCCTAATGCCTCCAGGTTGACCATCTCAGATCTGAATGATTTTTTTCCCCCTCAAGTACTATGGATCAAAGTGAGGAAGAAACGTAAAATCTCTCTTTTGTATTCCTTTCCATTCCAGAGATATATGATGTCAAAGAAAGGTCGAAAATCATGATATCTCCCATTCGCGACTGTCGTTGAAAACCGCAGAGCTCCGTAAATAAATGTATAATTTCTGTTATTATTGTCCAAATGACGTGAAATTTTGGTAGGATTACCTCAAAGACATACAGTTTCTTCCTACAATTTCAGAAGTATTCTGTTGCCAGATTTTATTACGGGGTTTCTAAAAGACACTAAAAACTAAAAAAAAAAAAAAAAAAGAAATATTGTATCGCTTGTTGATGAAACATTAATTTGTTTAACGTTGTTGAAAATTAATGACAGTAATAAAATTTTACCTGTTACATGCGAGTATAGTAGAGGTTCATTGAGAAAAAAATCAACTTTGTTCCAATATTCCTTCTTTGTTTAACAATATATCTTTAAAATTTATGAAAATTCTGTGCATAACACTCCATAGTAGAACAACAGTTAGTTTAATGATGTTTATAAACAATAAAAGTACGAAAACATTGTTGCTATGACATGAGGTAAGGGTAGAGATTCACTGCTAAAAGTTTCAACAAATTATGAATGTTCTACTATTCAAAAGCTGATGAAAGAAATATATGTATGATTGTTTTGTATACTGATGGGTCACTCCATGCTAAATCAGAAAGGCGAAATGTCACTCAAAGTTTCCAATTTTGATTAAATTTGGCACATTGATTCTTGGACGGGTTCTTACAAGAAAGGGTCACCGTTCTCAAACACCCAAATTCTATTCACACCTAATGCATCGCAAGCAACATAACGAGATACGTATATCACCAAAATTTAAGGTGCCATTGTCTAGGGGGAGGGGAGCTGGGGGCTCCAGAATTTCGAATGTCACAAAAATGTATATAAAGGATGTAGTGAAATTTTAATGAAATATCTTGAGAACGGTGCGATGTTATTCCAAAACAAATTTAAGTACCGGTAACATACAAGTTAAAGTAATCAACATAAAACTTGCACATCATATAACTGACCACAAGTAGTAACAAAAACCATAAGCAGTGTTGCCATCTAGGAACCAGTATTGCCAAACGCAGAGCAAAGTTACAATTTTTTAAATAGCATTATATACCAATTAATGCACAGTGGAAAAGTACTGGCAATAGAAAAGAAAATAGTACAAGTTGGTTTTACAGTGTTGCAAACTATGGAAGATATATGAGCTGAAAGTTGTCGGGTTAGAAAATAAATGTGGAGAGACAGGCCAATATATTATTATCTGGAATAACAGTAAAAACGTTAATCAGCACGTATACTACCGAGGGTTGGGGAATAGTGAAAGCATTGTCACCACTGAATGGAACCACGTGTCAAGTAAGATATATTTAAAAGGCACTAGTAACAAACAAAAGAACATTGTGAACGCTGGTATTTCAATCTTCGTGTTGGTGTGATATATCTTCCATAGTTTGCAACACTGTAAACCAACTTGTGCTATTTTCTTTTCTATTGCCAGTACTTTTCCGCTGTACATTAATTGGTATGTAATGCTATTTAAAAAATCGTAACTTTGTTCTGCGTTGGTAACACTGCTTCCTAGATGGCAACACTGCTTACGGTTTTTGTTACTACTTGTGGTCAGTTATATGTTGTGCAAGTTCTATTTTGATTATTTTTCCCGTTCTCAAGATATTCCATTAAAACCTCACTACTGCCTTTATATATACAGTTTTGTGACATTCGAAGTTCCGGAGCCCCTAGCTCCCCTCTGCCTAGACCATGGCACCTTAAATTTTGGTGATCTACATACAGATGCTTATCAGAATAATGGAAACACCTGTAGTTGGCAACACGTCAGATGTATGGGTAGGCAGTGGTGTCGTGGCGACCGCAGCGCCGGACTGCTGGTGGTGGTGTGTTAGGTCGGTCTCCATACTACGTCAGGCGTCGTGGAACAGGAGTGTGCAGTGGCTGCAGCAGACGGAGGTAGTGTAAAATGGGAGACCTCTCAGAGTTTCAAAGAGGGCAAATTGTTGGTGCGCGGTTATGTGGAGTGAGTGTGACGGCAGTGGCTAGTGTGTTAGGTGTGTCGCCAGGGACAGTGTCGAAGGTGATGACGGCCTACACAACACACGGGAAAACCACATCGGGGAAGCGGAACAGTGGGCGGAAGAAAAGCATCAGTGACAGGGCACGCCGGGTATTAAAGCGCATTGTCACGCGGAACCGTCGTGCCACTGCGGCGCAAGTGACGGAGGAACTCAATCAGCACCTCCCCCAACCTGTTTCGACAATCACAGTCCGCCGCGAATTACATGACATGAACTTACGGGGTCATGTTGCACGGGCCAAACCTCTCATCAGGGACCAGAACGCTTTAGCACGCCGCAAATGGTGCCGCGACCATGCAACTTGGACCGTTGACGACTGGAAACGTGTGGTATGGTCGGATGAGTCACCATTCACCCTATTCCAAACCACGGGCCGTGTTTATGTGTGGAGAACGCCCAAAGAAGCGTATGATCTGCAGTGTCTCCGCCCAACTGTGAAACATGGCGGCGGTACGGTGACGCTGTGGGCCGCAATATCATGGTTTTCATTGGGTCCTGTGGTCACACTTCGCGGACGCATCACTGCCAACGATTATGTCGCAATTTTAGGAGACCACTTGCATCCTATGGTCCGGATGTTGTTACCGGACAATGACGCCATATTCCAGGATGATAATGCACCCATTCACACAGCTGGAGTTGTTGCAGCGTGGTTTGAGGAACATCGGGATGAAGTTCAACACCTCCCCTGGCCCGCCCAATCCCCAGATCTCAACATAATTGAACATCTGTGGTCAACACGACTCCGGCGACGATTTCCACCTCCATCCTCTCTCACAGAACTGGCCGATGCCCTGCACGAGGAATGGTGTAATATTCCACTTGCTACCATTCACGACCTCTATGCCTCCATCCCACGTCGCATCAAGGCTGTTCTGAAGGCGAAAGGTGGCCCGACACCATATTAATATGGTAAGTTGCACTTTCGTTCAGGTGTTTCCATTATTCTGATAAGCATCTGTATCTCGTTATGTTGCTTGCGATGTATTAAGTTTGAATAGGATTTGTGTGTTTGAGAACCGCGACCCTTCCTTGTTAGTATAAATTCCAACTTACAGGTTTCTGGACCACGAGTATCCGGGGTTACAGTTTGTATGTTTTCGCGACCGACACTTTACGAAGACACACCCATTTGAATTTCATTTTTTAAGTCATGCCTTATGAATTGTAAAAGACAAGGTTAGATGTTTCTTATGTAAAATTCATCAGAGAATCCAAATTTGATAACAAAATTGTGGTAGAGCCTAAAGTTTTTTTAGATATTGCTTTATGATTGCAAAAAAAGCAGTTTCTGAAATTGTGTTCACCTTGCAACATAATACCGTGAATATCTCAAAAGAACACCAGATGCATATATGATGAGACTTGCATCATTGGAAAGAGAAGAAAATTTCCTATAGAATGATGTAATAAAAACAGTGGGTTCTCGGTGGGCTGTTTTTACATCATTATGTATAATAGGGTTGACCTTGAAACATACCACCATGAATATATCAGGAAGAACACCAGATGCAGATATGGGATGTTCACCATTGGAAAGAGCATAGAATGGTCTATAGACTGACGTAATAAAAACAGTGGAATCTCAGTGGAAACTCAGTCAGGAAAGCTTTTATATATATATCAAGTAGTTATAATTAAAGTTTCTCTGTTTGGCCTGTTTTAGGTGGTAAGAAGTCAATCGGACAAACATGAAACTTTATGTGAATGTGATTAACAACGTGTGGAAGAGAAATATTGAATAGAGAATTCTAATTAAACCCTTTCAATGTGTGTTTACATTTTATGGACACTTTACAAGCACTTAGTCAACATATACATTTTAAAAAATATATGTACATTATGTTTGTGCGTGTACCAACCTCATTCAGGTTACAAAATATACTCAAAGTGTCGTCCATCTATGTCTAGGACAGTTTGGAAGAATAGTGGGGATGCAGTGGTTCAGTGGTGGAGTTCTATCTCTGATTCGTGGCGTCCTTTCAATCCCTGCTTATGCCACGTGGGCTTTGTGCTGGACAAACTCCGTGTGTGAGAGTTTCATCGGTCTTTTCTTCCCACTTTCTTTATTTGATTAACTCTCCCATCATCATCCATTTGACCTGAGCCGAAGTTGCCTAAAGATCTTACATAAAAATGAGGTTCAAATTCAGGCATAGAGTAGTGTGCAGCAGTACTAAACGAGACGTATCTAATCGTGTGTTAGGTACCATTGTTGTGCTCATTTTCCGATCTTCACTTGTTTGGATATTCACTTGAAAAAAGCTTGTTCTTTATATATTCCCATAACAAGAAATTGCTGCGGTTGAGAATTGAGATCGTGTGATCGAGTGGCCAGTCATTTGGTAATGATATACTATCTGCTTTGCCAACACGTTATCCTCGCTTTGCAGGACAGAGACAATATTGGCAAAACTGCTTTCATGCAGGATTGGGATCCACCTCACATCAATTGTCAGCTGAAACAGTTCCTCAGGGATGCATCCAATTACTATTAACTCGTTTCCAAATACTTGGCCACCCAGATTTCAACCGCAGCGATTTCTGGTTATGGGGATATTCGAAGAACAAGGTTTATCAAGTGAACAGCCAGTCACATGCCGATTTGAACAGAAGCATCTTAAGAGAGGTATCCAGCACAGAAATGGAAATTCTTCGTGAAGTACTGCAGCACAACTGTTTTATGCTTGAATATGAACTTCAATTTTATGTAAGATCTTTAGGCAACTTCAGCTTAGGCCAAATGGATGATGATGGGAGAGTAAATCGAAGGAAGAAAGTGGGAGGAAAAGGCCGATGAATCCCACGCACACGGAATTTGTCCACCACAAAGCTCACGTGCGTAAGTAGGGATCGAAATAATAACGCCATGAATCAGAGATAGAACTCCACCACTGAACCACAGCATCCCCACTATTCTTCCAAACTGTCCTAGACATAGACGGTTGATATTTTGACTATAGTTTATAACCTGAATGACGTTTGGTACACGGACAAACATAATATAAGCCCTACAAATAATTTGTAAAATGTATGATATGTTGATAAAGTGCTTGTAAAGTGCCCATAAAGTGTAAACAGACATTGAAATGTTTTAATTAAAATTGTCTATTCAATATTTCTCTTCCACATGTTGTTAATCACATTCACATAAAGTTTCATGTTTGTCCGACTGACCGTTTACCATCTAAAACCGGCCAGAGAAACTTTAATTATAACTACTTGATATTAAAAAAAAAAAAAAAAAAAAAAAAAAGACGGGGGTTCCCACTGAGATCCGCTGTTTTTTTTTTTCAATGTCAACCCTATTATACATAATGATGTAAAAACAGAAAAAGGGCTTTGGAGA
>JAGDQP010002825.1:39426-66818 GCA_022664845.1 Lepisma saccharinum
ATAATAATAATAATAATAATAATAATAATAATAATAATAATAATAATTAAAAGAGCAAAATCCACATAGCTTCCAGAACAAATAGTGCAACAAAGTTCTCCACTGATATCTGTATATTTAGTCCAATCGTGTCTAGTAGAAATAGAAAAATGGAGAAGAATAAACTAGCCTGAAAGCACCTACAGCTTAGGCGAAACGCTAAAAAAAAAATGACAAAAAACATAACGGATTTATCACTAGCTATAGCAAAAATGACAAACACAATCCCAGTAGTGCTCACTCACTGGGGCGTTCCTTGGAGGGGCCCGACTAGCTTAGCTCAGTTTCTGTTCTGTTAACACAAACAAAAGTTTTTTCTGTGTAGCCAATTTTTTTTATGGTAGTACGATCCCCTTTGTCTGAACGAACTTGGCTACAGGTATTAACTGTCAGTGACTAAACCTCGTATTTTTACACATTGCTACATTCGCCAGTGAAATCTGCTCATGAAAAATAGTGGCACCTAAGCTTTATCAAATCCTGTCCAAATATGTTAAAATTGTTTTCTGTATAATAAACAGTGCGTTGAATACAGGCTTTTCAGAAGCACTGTACAATGAAATGGACTCTCATCATCAAAACGGTTTCCATTCGGAAATTTCTATTGTTCTTCCGCGGTAAAGTTCGGTTCTCAACAAGTTGAGCTTTAAAAGGAAGTCGAACTGTTTCTATCTGATAAGAAAAGTGGCATATCCCACAATTTCCAGGATTGGAAATTGGTTTAAAGTTTAAAGATTGAGATACAATATTTAATGCTTTGAACAAGATGAATCACTCAGAAAGGAATTCAATGAAAATAATCATAATTTAATTATGCTGGCTCGAGGAAACTCTCACATTGTACAGGATTTCGTAAGTCCAGGCACTGAAACGTAACTTTATACTTGCAAACATGCCACATCGTATACATAAATGCACCAATACTCTGTCATAATATATTATTAATATTTATGTTAGTTTAATATATAAACTTGAAAAAAAAATCGAAAGGTATTTACGAGTAAATTTGTTGAGATCGGACCCTCGATTCAAATATAATTTACCGGGCCGTTGTCTCAAAGGTTGAGAACCACAGTTCTAGATGGCGCAGTCCATTCTCGATCACTGTTATTCGTCGTGTGATGATGATGATGACAATAATAATAATAATAATCAGTTGGGAATAGAAAGAAAATATACATAAATTCAAAGAATATTATACAAACGGTATCTCAAGAACTTATATTCACCAAGGTCGTGGAGACGCTGTTAGAGAAGTGACATTATATTGTGGGAAGTAAAATACCGGGGGTAGGGGAATGAAGTTGCGCTGCTTATAATGGAACTAACTTTTACGACTGACCACCTTAATTGTGATCAATGGCCATGGCACGACCTTGATCCTTTGTAGTGAGTGGAGGAAAATACGTATTCCATTGCGAATTGCCGGAATAAAAATTAAATGCAGTCACTCGAGGAACTTGCCCGCCGGGTGAGAACGAAGACAACGAAACTCGGTAATTTTTTTAGTTAACGAAGGTCAAAAAAGTATACTGAGTAAGCGTATCTTAATCGAGAGGCACGAATCCTAAGTGTACCAATCATTACGCAATGGGAATGATCCACAATCAGCCGTGAAAAAGTTATGAAAATGACCCTGTAGACCAGTGCAAACAGCTAATCCAACCTTCAAAGTATAGCTTTCCCAACAAGTTTTACGATTCCCTGCGTTTAGATTACAAACCTTCTACCAAACCTAAAGAAAAGACGATTCAAACATCTGCTGAATGCGCTGCTGGAAGTTTCCAAATTATCTCAAACAGAAATTTGTACACAACTTTCCAACAGCAGTTCTTTCAGCGCTGAGTTCATATTCAGTCTACTTGATCATTAAATATTCAAAGAGGATACAGAGCAAGTGATGTCAGCAAGACCAAGATTCAAGCGAGATTGTATGGGTCTAATATAACGACATTTATACTCCAGCGCCACCGAAGGTGGGAAAATTTTATTACTACTATGTCCGTCTTTCGACAGCTTTCAACTCAGAAACAGATAGGGCCAGAAAGATGGTTGAGGCGTCGTTCGGAAGGTCTCTGAGAGATGAGTTCAAAGCCTCAGAGATCATGTATGCCGTCCATATACAACTTCCAACTGAGAAACTACAAATGCAACAACTACTAGAGCTAAGAAGGTAGTAAGCAAATCAAATCCTCACAAAATCAGCAACAACAATGGGTTTAGACTAATAACTGTCGCGATCTCGAAAACTCTAAAGGCTGGTTTTATGCAAACGCGACTTGTGAACCACACGAACCGTTGCGTTCTATAAAACAATGGACGCAAATGAAAATCACGCCCGAGTTTCTGCGGTCGCGTTCTCAAACACAGCCGTCGTTGATCTAGAGAACGCGCGAAGCTAATGTTTTATAAAAATATATAACAACTCCCTCCTCCAGATAAAAAAGAAGGAAGAAAATGAACACGGCAGAGTTGCCAGGCGTTCAGGGTAGTTGCTGAGCACCCTTCCTATTAGGTAATTTGCAAAATATAATGGCAACCCTAACATCTTTATTTTTCTGCTTCGCTTTCTTTCTGCTTTTCTTTTTTCCGCGCGTACTTTAAACAAAGTCTATGTTACATCTCAATCCATGCAGAAAAAAGAAAAATTATACCCTCATAGTCTCACATTTCGTTCAAATTATTTTTCTGGGTAACTGAACCAGATAGAAATACCACCCCTTCTTTTGTTTCATCCTTTAAAAAAATCCAAACGAGTAGCTGGGTTGCCAAATTTTATGAAGTATGAATCACGCCCCTGATGTATGAAGTACACTTTGGGAATAGTACCTGGCAACAGGAATAGTACCTCACGAAATGGACTAACTCGCCCTCATTATGTTCTGAACCTTCGAGAGAAAACGTTCTATTGCTGGCAAAGGTCTTATTGTAATCAAGACTGAATCCACTGCAGTAATAACAGAGTGTGAAGTTAAAGTGTTTATGAACAAGTAAACGAAACCATCAGGATGGATTGAACTTAGAGTATAAGTATTACAATAATTCACATTCCCGCAGAGATACGAATTGTTAAGTGAACATGAACAACCATTATAGCCTAATATTAATGATATAACCGTCGGCAATACTGCCTGTCATCTAGTGTAATTGTTGTAAATGTTACGAGGTCGGGGTGAAAAGTTCTCGGCCTGACAATGAAAGACTGCGAATTTCAGTTCAAAATAATTTTATTTTTCGACATAATCTCCCTTAACTTCAATACACTTGGTCCAGCGTTTCTCCAACATCAGGATTCCTTCCCGGAAGTGTGAGTCTGGAAGGTTGTGAAAATAGTCGTCCACGAACCTCTCAACTTCTTCATTCGATGTGAAGCGCTTCCCAGACAGACATTTCTTCAAGTTTGGGAACAGATAGAAGTCCGATGGTGCCAAATCAGGAGAATATGGGGGATAGCCAAGCAAATCGTACCACAAATCCCGCATTTTCCCATCGGCAATGCACCCTTGTGCACAGGTGCGTTGTCCTGGTGAAAGATGAGTTTCTTCTTCTTCAAGCCAGGCCTCTTCTCGCGAATTTTGGCATCCAGCTGGTCAAGAAGGTTGGAGTAATATTCGCCTGTAATTGTTCTCCCTTTTGCAATGTAATCAATTAACAGGATCCCTTTCGCATCCCAAAACACACTGGCCATGGCCTTTCCGGCGGATGCGATCGTCTTCGCTTTCTTCGGCGCTGCACCACCGGCTTCCACCCACTGCTTGGACTGCTGTTTCATTTCTGGTGTGTAGTGGTGAACCCGTGTCTCATCCGTGGTCACAAATCGCCGCACAAAATCGGTCGGATCCCTTTTGAATCGGTCCAAAGATTGCTGCGAAAATCGTTTCCGCATTTGCTTTTGGTCGGCAGTCAGCAAATGCGGCACCCATCTTGCGCAGAACTTTCGCATCCCTAGTTCTTTGTGCAAGATGTTTCGCACCCGTTCCTCCAATATCCCCACACTCTCAGCAATCTCACGCACCTTAACTCGCCTGTCGTCCAACACGATATCATGCACTTTTTCGATTGTTTCCGGTGTGGTTACGGGTTTCGGCCTTCCTTCACGTGGGTCATCTTCGAGGGATGTGCGACCACGTTTAAATTCAGCTGCCCACTTTTAAATGGTTGACATGGAAGGAGCAGAGTCCCCGTAAACTTTTGTCAACTTCGGATGAATTTCCGTAGGGGTTAAGCCATCCAAAACGAAGAATTTGATTACCGCACGATATTCAAGTTTATCCATTTTCACAACTAACACTCATGACGTCTCACTGCAACAATTCCTGCACACAAACTACTTGAGAGAACAAGTTGACACTTGTTATACGAACAACTGAAAAGCGCCCCCAGGCAACAATAAAATTTTGCTGATTGGAGTGCCATCTCTGGGTCAGGCCGAGAACTTTTCACCCCGCCCTCGTATGTTTGATGCAGTTAGTATTATATACTTCCACCACTCAGTTATTGCTTTTCGTTGTGTTGTGCTTCTCCCTTTGGATTTGGTGTGTAACTAGGCAGAGAGTAGGCCTATCTCAGCGCCACTACCACTGAAGCTTACCGTGGCTTATGTCATGTCCTTCGCACAACGATTTTCAATCGTCATACGAAGAAGACGTGCATAATATCCTTAACCATGTTCACATAAAATTTCGTTGCAGACGGAGTTTCCACTAAGACCCCACAGTTTTTATTATATCACTCTATAGGAAATTTTCTGCTCTTTCGAATGATGTAAGTACCACATCTGTTAACTGGTGTTACTTGTGAGATGTTCATGGTATTATGTTGCGATGTCCACACCATTTTATATCATGAGGTAAAACCACAAAAATTCTTTTCAGATGGAATTCCTACCAAGGTCCTACTGTTTTTATTACATCATTCTATAGGAAAGTTTCTGCTCTTTCGGATGGTTCCAGTCCCATATCTGTATCTGGTGTTCCTCCTGAAATATTCATGGCATTATGTTGCAAGATGTACACCATGTTAGAAACTACTTTTTTCGAAATCATAACTTTATTTTTATATGGGCCAGTCTAGTAACTTTGGACTTCGGCTCGTCACGATTCGCCTTTAGCTGTTAAGTGTTAAAATCCACACCCATGCCCCTGCCAGGACTCGAACCCGGGACCTTCGAGCCGATAGCCTACCGCCGCAGACCGCTCGGCCACCCGGCCGGCTTCGAAATCATAAAGCCATATCTAAAAAAAACTATGGGTTTTGCCACAATCCTGTTATCAAATATGAATTATCTGATGAGTTTTACACAAGGAACACCTAACCTTGTCTTTGACAGTTCATGAGATATTACTTTAAAAAGTAAAATGGGTGTGTCTCCTTAAAGTGTCGGTCACGACAGATTTTAAGAACAAAACTTGCTAACTTTGGAGCGCTGTAACTAGAAACAGCGGGCCTAGAAATATGTAACTTGGAATTTATACTAATACCTTCACCAAGAACCAACGTATTAAACTTCATCAAAATCTGAAACCATGGGTGAAATGCCCTGGCTGAGTTGGCATGGAATTACCCTGTTCATATTGAGAGTCAAATTGGCTTTAAGTTACTTTCGAGAAGATTCTATAGTAAACCCCAATTGAAAATCGTGTTTCCCACAATAGAAGCTATAGATTCGGAGTCAAGAATGATGAGCAGCCATACATATTACTACATTAAGTACACAGTAGACATTAGATTAAGATCAGCATTTGATTTATTAGCACTTCATACTTCGTGTTACAGGTCTGAGCCAAAGATGCCAAAAGGTATTTCAAATAAAATTCAAATTTATGTTACAGAATTAATCATGGCACACATAACTCATACTGATATTCTCTATGTGCACTAATCAACCGCGATGTTTCTTTCAGAATGATACTCCTGAAGTATTACTATTATCTATCTTATTTTCCACTGACACTATCTACGAAATATTAATCAAATTTACATCGAAATGGCTCTCTTCAAATTCTCCCAATCACCTGTGTCCTGGTGCACATGCCGTGTTTTGTCCAGTACTTCGAAAACCGGAGCCGAAATATTGAACGTATTCAAAATATATCATAAATGAGGCACTTTAGAAAAGCCTTTCTATTACACAGTTAAAACAAAAGACATTTTAGTAAACTATTTCAGACCATTCAATTCTTGTATAAGCATAGACCTTTAATTTATTTAAACAAATGGTCAAAGATTTAACAAACAACTAAATAACGAGAGGATAATTGAACCGTTTTCTTTCTTTTGCTGGGATAGACTGCAATTTACAACTTTACACAGAAACTGTAGAAAAGTAAGAGTACAAGAGTACACCAGCTTGAAGTGTGTGACCATAACGGAATAAAAAAAAATGTTATTCGTACTTTTTTTAAAAAAAAGTAGTCAATTTATTGGCTTTCATTACATTTCCGCGCAAAAAATCAACTAAAAGGTACGGAAAAATCACATTCGCGTCTCAAAATATGAATTTGTTCTTGTCTAATGTAAATTTCTTTCATCCTTTTCTTTCTTTTAGGCTTAAACCAATCATTACTTGCCTCAGAGGGATGACCAGCTAGTATTACGAAAAAATACTCGCCGAAAATTGATAAAAGGCTACTACTAACATACCGTAGAATGGATGAAGTTCTGATAATTTTTATACTTCCCACCCACATAATTATGTTACAAATAATCTCTGGAGAGATTCTCTTAAATACTTTAAAGAGACAGTAAGGAAATGAAAAGTAATTTGACTTGTAAAATAGTTCAATTGTGAAAATGAAATTTAGTGTGTATAGAAAGTATTACGACAATATGACCTGTTGCTAGTTAAACATGACATATCCCTTTCCTACGTTACTGCTAAAGACATATAAATTACATCTTTATGTACATTACTTTCTGTTTTGTGTTTATCCAACTAGAAACTGTTTCCACTCAATTGTACTCACACACAGCTGAAAGTGTTAAAATATCAATTACAATGGGAAACTCTTCGTCAAATTTCCCTTATGTAGTGTTACAACGTAACTAACACACGGTATATTTATTTTGCTGTATCTTATAAAGCGACTATACAATCTGGAAAAGCTTCTTATCATCATACTCTTGTTCTTGTATAAAAATGTGAATTTAGATGGTAATATGAAATAGATGGATATTATTCGATACGTAACTTTTGTAAGGTAAAGTAAAAATTTAATGACATAAAAATATAATTAAAAAAATAGTCATTGCAAAACTGTCGAAACACATTATTTGCAAAAGTCGCACACGTATTCTATTTTTTCTGCATCTGCACAATCGTTGTGCGCCCACAAACAATATAAGCACTGTATCCACAACTCTCCCCTGGAATCGTCAGGAAAATACCTGACAAAACGAACACTCAGCATCATTGTCACTTGGAATTGTCTTAGGTAGGAATAGGAGCTCTAATGATGAAACGATCCATTTTCATCTATTCCACATTACCCGACACACCATCTTGAAAATGAAGTCGTTGATAACCCTACTTTACGGTACATGGAATCAAAGCGTCTTTCACAGGCCCAGTACATTTGCAATTTCACACTCATACAATATATTGCAATGTTTTCCTAAAGACATACAGACATTACAAAATGTACACGCAACATTTCTGATGACAGCAAATTACGGCTCTTGCGTGTAGTAACCCTTCATATTTAGCTATCGAACTGCAACTGAATACGGGGAATTATGAGACTCCAGTATGTAGAAGTAGTTATCCTGCTTGGCAATAGGAAACAGCACATCACAAGCAAGCAAAACGAGTATTCCATATTATCCGAAATTCCTCTATCTACACATGAAAATTTATTTCCCAAAGAACTACATTGCCAGAGGAACTTACTTCAAACTTGACGAGGCCATAGTAAAAGTACAATGAGTATCCTCACCACACAAATATTGGATCGCTTTTCAAACTGGAAAACTGAGCCAGGAAAACACTCAACATTACTATAAGATTGGCACTATACATAACCATTGTCGAAGTTGCATGCACGTACGGTAAACATATCCTTTTATCAAGTGCCAACAGACGTTAAGAGGGCTCCTCGCTCCAACCCTCCCATTTTTAACATTTTTCAAAATATTTTAAAAACTAAGAGTACTATCAAAAATGTAAATTCATAGCGCACTACAAGTTACGAATTACTATGGAATGCAATGGACAGCGATCCATTGACGAGTGATACGTTTTCAAAGATTATGACGTCATTATTTAATTGAAGTCTGAGCACACATCAATAGACAAGATCTCGAGATCGCTGTCCATTGCATTTCATAGTAATTTGTAAGTTCTAGTGCGCTATAAATTTATGTTTTTGATAGTACTCTTAGTTTTTGAAATATTTTGAAATACTGGAGCGAGGAGCTCTTAAGTATAATTTACTTATATTTTCGAAAATTTTCTTTTCCTTTTGCATTTTGAGCTACCATAACTAAATACTATATCTCGACAGCTGTAGTAAAGATAGGTCTTGGTATGTAATATATATGAGTTTTTTCTGTTTTCTATTTAATTAGACAATGCACTATGCTTACTACTATGTAGCGGGCCTCAAGTCATCGCACTTTTGACAACTACTGTGAATTAAGTAGAACGACTGAAGTTACAATTCTAAAAACTTCGTTGGTATTGCCATTTAAATTATTTATACAAAGTGCGGCATAATGGGGAAAAGGCTTCGTAGCAGCCATTGAATTAGTGCCATGCTTCTAATGAGACTGTCAGGTAGAACACAATAGTGCAATGTTCCGTGTATTCAACTACCAAGCAAGTTTTCTGGCTTCCATTTACACCCATCATTATCTTGGACTACGGTTATATTAGTTTTGATCATTCTCGTATTATTTGTTATAATAACAGTTACTTTGTACATATTATCGTTTAAAGAAAGCCAAAAGCCTAAAATAAATCATTAGTCTTTCTAGAATGCCTGTCCTCGTAACAGCGATTATTGTTGCCACACTAGCCATTCTATTCTTTTATTTGTTACGTCAAACCAATAGAACTCACATGTCAAACATTGAACCAATAAGGAACAATATTCTATCACTTGACACGGCAATAAACATTATTAGTGAAACCAACAACTACACGTTGGACATTGAACCCAGGTTCTTAACTACAGTATACGCGGAAACTACTATGAATTGTGTTCAACCAGTGCAAACAATTAGTGACCTCGTATACAAATATTAAATGTGTATAACAAACAATAATTCGCCTCACTGACTCGAGGACCGTGATTCCAACTAAAGACTGAATCTGCCTGATCAGTGACATATGCGTTATTAGTACTAAACTAATTTCCAAGTGCAAGCCTTTGTGTATATTTCTTTTATTACGAAGTAATTACAGTGTTTTCTTTAGTGAAGTGAAATATTTTATATTTAGTGATAAAGAATGTGTCGGTGAATCAGAAAATAGTTCATCAAAATTAAATTGTCTCACTATTTTCTCCCTGAAGAGGAGGGGGAATGCAATGTTCCGTGTATTTACTCACACGTACACATTTGAATTATAAATAGTATTGCTTATAGTAAACAAACATGTATGTGATGTAATGACAACAAACAGTGAGTGACACATAATATTAGCAGACGACAATAACAACTCTACATGGATACAACAGATGGAGTTGATATCGACATGAAGATAGAGTTGGAGTCGCCGAAGGAGGGACTTGGAGGACCACACTAGAAAAAAAAACATATAAAACACCGCAGCTCAGTCTACAGAGTATCACTCGCTCCTGGGTGGTCATTCCCTCTCCTTCTGTTCACAGAAGGCATCGCTTCTGGAACGCTCCTTGACACACAGAAGGCTTCGCTCCCGGTGTCATCCTTGCATATACAGTTGGCAACGCTCCTGATATGCACTTCTGTTACCTTAACTAACTAATAACACAGAAAGCTTCGCTTCTGGTACTACCTTTGACACACAGAAGGCTTCGCTTCTGGTGTTATCCCTTACGTACACAGAAGGTTACGCTTCTGGTACGACACTTCATCCGGTATCTTCACGACGGAGAACACCCAAAGAAGAGGAAGTCTATAAGTTATACTTAAACTCACAAATATCTTGTAATTCGTCTCCTACGGGACGCTATTTTCATTAGAAGATTCATTTTGTAATAAAACTGGTTGTGGGCTAAAAGACCAAAACCTGTATATCTATTGTCTCTACCTCAGATACGAAATAAGAAACCCGTAAGAACACTACGATAGAATGTTTCTATTAAGTAAGTCAAGTTCAGCATTAGACTATATCACTTAACCCTTGTCAAACGAAATACAAGTACAAAGCAATATAAGAAGGGAAGATACAAGCAATTACAAAAAAAAAGAACCATTCTCATGTCAACCTAGTTTTTAGTAAAAAAAAAATTAAATGTCGATTTAAAAATTCAATTTTCTTTGAAACTATACGATAATGTGTTTTATTTTACGTCATTCTCGAGGAGTGGTACATAAACAAATACGCCTATTTCTTTTTTATCGTCCTATGTCAATTTTTGCCCATAGGCCTAATCTGTCACACATGTGTATTATAAAATGTAGAAATCATGATACTGATGAGCTTTAAACTTATGAACTGAGGTAGTTCAAGATGAGGAAGGGCTCTTGATTCTGATTTTTTTTTCATTCTCCTTTTGTTCCATTTTTATATTTCTTGCCTGTTTTAGATTAAATGAATTTAAATAGATCACTAGCTTAAAATGTGAAAATTTACATCCAATAACTTCAAAATAAACGAACTTAGAAAATAAACCCATATGGTCCATTCCATATCAAATCAACAAGGCCCACAACTCTACTATCACGAATCTCAATGAAATTCACAGTATACGTTCTCTCCATGAAGTGATTCGAGAAAAAAAATATTTTCAGATTTTTCGACTGTTGCATTTTTCACAGAGACCGCTGTAAAAAACGAAAAACAAGCCAAGAGAACGTATTGGGGTATTTATTTTTAAAAAATCTCAGCTCCTATATAAGATACAGTTCTGCTTGGTGTCATTTTCAAGCTTTTCGAATTGCCTTTCATTTGATTGGTATTTGACAGGTTTTGCTGACATCTATTTTTCAAAGTTATCCAAAATTTTCTTTGATCTTGAAAATTTCAAAAACTATTTTTGAAAAATCTGAAAAAGACCTATTACCTATTAATATGATGTATATATGGTAAAAATTCATAATGGGATGACAATAGGATCAGAAATTGTTGGACTTTACTTACCATGTGATTTCAATTTGTATTGCTTGTTTCAATCTTACTGAAATGTAACACAATTTATTGATTAATTGAATTATTATTAACGTCCTAAACGAGCTGTGAGCTTCTAGTGACAGGGTCTACAACTTTCGGTAAAGTGTGCCCGAACCACTCTGTTCCAATAGACCCCAACAGAAATTGAACTCATGAACACGCGAACAGAAAGCAAGCGAGCTAATCCGTCGGCCACCCAGAGATCAATACAATTTCTTCTTACAACTTGTGGTTTGCATTGTCCATTTCTTCTTTTGCAAGATAGTAAATTGTTCCTGTAGGTTTTAGGATCCACCTTTGAAATATCAATGCTGTGTATATCTAAAACATTCTCATAGTAATGTACAGACCGGAAGAAAAAACTCAAATTATCCTCCTCCCATAAAAATTCAGAGAAAAATTCCTTGTTTTTTCTATGGGGGGCAACAAACGCCGTGTTTTATTGACGATTGTTTTTCTTTTTCATCACGAATATTTACTACTTAGCAGAACTTGTATGGTTTCACCAACATTATTTAACGAATGTAATGTATTTCGGAGCTATTAAAATATTTAAGGTTTTAATGCTTAACGAAGATTCGTAAAATTCACCATTGTTTTTTGCTCTCTGAATTGTGACCATGAAACTTACATGAAACTGCAAAAAAGTTGTACACATAATAACGACCGGATTGTCATTTCATTACAGAACAGTAAAGTGACACTAATTTATAAGACATTTTATTTTCTGGAATACTGGTGCTATGAATAGAATTACGGAATATAGAAAATAAAACGTAGTTTCATATAAAAATATATTTCTTGATCATAATACTATGAATTCCATATTTCGAATATTTATTAATTATCTAATAAGCAATAGTCTTAAGAGTTTCTATTAGTAATATATTGTAATTCAGAATAGTATGTACTATATTCAGAGTAGCATACAGTATGTTGCTCTTACCAATTACACATCTTTGCTATCGGGACGGGTGTAATCCATAGCGCTGTTACCACCCATACAATTAATTCTATCTTATGAAGCATATTTTCATAACATACACATGAGAAAATTGAGTCTTTTTTTTTTATATATTGTGAAGCAGTCTCACCATTGAGGTAACAAATGGGACTTAGTTTTCTAGTGAAATTAAACTGCATGAAACAAACAATATATCTCCACATTTGATTTTGCAGATAATGTGTGATAAGATATTAATGTCAAATTCAGACGAGCTAAATCAAGCTCTAAAGATAAAGTTTTTACATCCGCATACCTTAATTCAGCTATCCGGACTTTGAAGAAGTTCTAAAAATACACAGCAGTGATATTATTTCAAAGGTGGATCCCAAAACCTACAGGAAGAGTTTACTACCTTTCAAAAGAAGAAATAGATAATGCAAATCAAAAGTTGTAAAAATAAATTGTAGTGATCCCAGAGTAACCGGCGGGTTAGCACACTCACTTTTTATGCTCGTGGTCATAGGTTCAATTCCCGCTGGTCTATTCGAACACCGTTGTTCGGAGCCCACTTTACCAAAATCTGTAGACCCTGACCTTAGAAGTTCACCAGCTCGTTTAGGACGTTAATAATAATTCAATTAATCAAGACATAGTGTTACATTTCAGTAAAATTGAAGCAAACAATACAAATTGAAGTTGCATGCTAAGTAAAGTCCTACATTTTTTGATGATTCCATTGCTATCCCATTATGAAATTTTTATCTACAACATAATAATAGGCATTAAATACATCTTTTTCAAATTTTTCAAAAACACAGTTTGAAATTTTCAAGGTCAAAGAAAATTATTGGATGATTTTTAAAAGTCAGCAAAACCCGTCAAGTAACATATCAAATGAAAGGCAATTCAAAAAGCGTTAAAATGGCACTAAGGAGAACTCTCTACCTTATATAGGAGATGAGAAATATGCAGTTTTACGCGTATGAATACCCTAGAATCATTTTTTATTATTGTTTTTCGTTTTATACAGTGGTCTCTGTGACCAATTTAACAGCCGAAAAATCTGAAAATATTTTGTTTCTCGAATCACTTCATGGGGAGAACGAATACGGTGAATTTCTTTGAGATTGCTTTACATCAATCTCAAAAGTACATTTTTCCTCGTTGATCTGACATGGAATGACCCATATTTGCAACCTTTCTCTATATGTATTCGCAATACAACTTCATTATAGCAGCGCTGGCAATGACAGGGTTGCATGTATGGATGGCTCAGTCTATAAGCATTACCAATTGTCAAATCTATGTTGTATTTACGAGCAAGGTTACTTGCGAATGCGAGTACGTACGCTTCTATACACAAACAGTAGTTTATATTTTCTAAATTTGCTATTTAAATTCACATGGTTGGTGTCAAAGGTGTAAGGTGTATGTCTCTAAGAGAGATTCTGTGCTTGTCATAAGTTTGAGAATTATTTAATTTCGAAAAATGCTTGTGTACTTAGTGAAACTATCAGGGAAAGCTGTCTAGCCACTACAACGTACTGTACATACTAATACATTCACTTATAGTACTTAAAATCTGGGATAAAACTCGGAATAGGAATGTGTGTGATCGATTGCAAGGCAAACAAGTTATCGTTCTGCTTAACCAGATAGTTACCGTGCATATTATCGTAATAAGTATTTCAAGAAATGTATCGGATAAAAGAGAACCATTCTAGAATTATCATTCAACAGCTAAGAAAGTAGTAACTTGAGGAAAAAATAACCTTCAAAAGTAGAATACTGTGATTGTACGATTGTTGATTGAATTATCATTGACGTCCTAAACGAGCTGATGTGCTTCTATGGAAAAGAACTACAGGTTTCGTAAATTGAACTCAGAACCACTACATTCAATAGATCCCGGTGGAAATTGAACCTATGACCACTCGAGCAGTGGTGCACTTCAGCTCTAGCGACATTAGGGCACTTTTTGAAACATATCTATTTGGATATTTATAGGGAACTTTATACAATGCAAGAGGTACTAGCGCTTTTTTCTGTAGAAATGTGCCAATGACATACAATAAGTCACACAGTATTTGATCTCGGACAAGAGAGAACTACCGGTATGACACTTTCTAACTGGAATGTACAGTAACAGTGTAATTAAGAACCTTGCCTTTCCAGTTGAGGTAAGGTCAGTTAACACAAGCATCGAAACATCGTCACAACTGACGAAAGAAGCAAATTATTCAACGCCACAAAAAGTTGTAAGTCTACATCATACCTCATCTATTGAAATACAGGTCGTTGAACTGAAGTGGGAAAATATAGCCAGTTTCACTATCCCCGTGACAACAACGGAAACTGACAGAATTACAAAGCAGAATATTTCCTCCGTTAGAAAGAACTGAGCCAATAGAAGCCCCCTTCCCTGGCTTCCCAAGTGAATGTATAGGATCCTTTTTTGTATTGCTATTATTTACTTTTTTTTTATTATAACCAAACGATGAAATTATGTATGAAGTTATCCGCCTGGGCTACTGAAGTCTAGAGAGAAAGTCTGAAAGAGAACAAAGAATGCGTGTACGTGATTGTCTCGCATCTACAATACAAATATCCCTTTCTACAATCGAGTGGTAGCATTGGGAGAGGATAGAAAATAAAGAGCACACGGAGAGTAAACAGTGTTTTCGGCCATCATAAAACAGCTGACTGCAATACACTGTATTGCATTCCGCTCTACTCCCTTGCAGCGTTGCATGCTGTTGAAATCATACTAGTCTTAGTCTACGCCTTTGGCACATGAACGGTACCAATGCACGTCAGAAAGTGAACCTAATTGTAGGTAATTTTATCTGACACTAAGAAATTCCCCCATTATGTACACACCTCTTACTATGGTGTGCTGAGAACTAATTCCAAATAAATTTTCCACTGTGCCTCGGGCCATTTCTTGGAAATAAAAACAGTTTGTTAAATCTCACTTTCATAAGCTGTCTAGAGAAAGATTTATTGAATTGATCATACTCCAATACTTAGGCTCGCTTTACAACAGAATTTATGCTACGATAAATCGCAGCATTTCTCGAGTTACCGAAATCTTGTTGTATCAAACAACAAATGCTATGGCATAGAAGATGCTAAAGCATTTCTCGTCATATAGAACGTGTCCTATTTTTCGTAGCATTTTTGGTTGAAAGAGGAATAGCTATTACAGCACCATGTAGCGCAAAAATTCAAATAAAGAGCGTGTTAATATCCTCCCTTCGGCTAATCCATTTATTTGCTAGGATGCCTGTAGTTGGGCCTATCGTTATAGGTATGCACAATAGGGTGAGCCGAAAAATACTTTTCTCAAGATCCGAAAACGTATTAGGTGTTAAAAGTTGTATTTCGACATCCATACTAACGGGTAAAGAAATCAGCCTTCTACTCTGATATCTTTAGTCTGCGGAATGGTCTGAAAGTTTCGAATTTTAGGACAAAATTCGAAAATTTCGGTGATAATTTATATTTATGTTCTCATTACTGTATATTTTATTTGAACCTTAGGAGTGTTGTTTAACTCCAATTCAAACACATATAATGATTTGGAATCGAAATAATCCCCTTTTCACTAGATGAATTACGTCCATTTTGCAATAAAAACACAGATTTATAGCTCGATTGGCGCTCAGATAAACGCCCCTGTACTCACCATGTTGAGGTTTGCAGCAGTGGGACTGTCACTCGTGTCCATCCAACCACCCTACTATTAATGCGGGCAGGCATTGGTACGACCTAAATTGTGACTTGTGCTCACGAACTTGAACTACCTTCCTATCTAACAGTGTTGCCATAATAAATCCATCTCGAACTTCTGAGCCAACAACGTAAACGGACGCTGGTGTAACATTCTTCACACATCTTCGATAGCTTGAGAGTTGTATGGCGATTTGAACAGTAGTTCAACATTTTTTAGTGAGGCTGGGGCGTTGTTGCCTATTTGCATTTCTAGCAGTTCGTTCTTCGTCGAAGCTGCTGCCAATAGCAGTCTAGTTTGAAAGTTTAATGATGGAGTGAACTTCCGAACGTCTTCTTCTGACCTGTTTTGGAATTTCCACGGTCGTGAAGAGTCAATTTCGCACTGCGTTGAGGGACGACCTCCCTATCATCTGCCAACATTGTTATCAGAAGGTTTTCCAGATCAGCCCAGAAGGCATTGTTTTGCAGACAACGCATAAGCTGGCGTTTAAAATTTAATCAAGTACTCCATCTTTCTATCAGTAAGCCACGAATTTTTCGGGAAATATTGGATTGTGTGATGAGCTTGATGTAGAACACATTGGAGCATACAAGCAGACGAAATGTCGGTGGAGCGCACAATTGATGGGAAGGGTTCTCGGTTGAGATGTACTTCAGGAGAATACAACTTGGTGTCTTCATTCATCGATCATGGTTCAAAGATTTATGAGTCATTGCAGGAACATCGGCGTGATACATCTGCAGCAGTGGGATCACATTCCTGTTTCAAGTACTTTTCATTGGAGCTAAGATCGTTTTCTTCCACTTCAGACATTAATTTAATATCGTGTTTCATAGGCACGTATCTGCTTTTCAACATCGCCTAGAAACCCAATGGGTTCCTAAATTTTCCGTCCCCGATTTCGATTGGATGGCGCAGAGGCAAGTCATTTCAATGCAGCTGTTAGACGAGCCTTGAAGTGGCCAACCTAGGAACTCCTCCAAACGCCTAGTGACTCACAGAATGATACTTCCCAATATTTTTGGACTCACCAAATGAATCTACTGGAGTAAGTGATTCAATCTTCATCGAACGTTTACACAGATAATCCTAGATTGCTCAGCAACTCCCTTAGCATTTCCTATTTCAGGTGTTATGTAGTAAATGTGATACGAACCAGGTTCATGTAATATTGTAATGTTCTCATCCAGCTTCACGATTTTGTGCAGATTCCCGTCCTCACACATTTGTGTGATCTTTTCTACCATCAAAGAGTATTTAGCCTGATGAAGCCTTTCAGATGTTTGCTAACTTTCATTTCTCCTCCTGTTTTCTGTATTTCTTTCTCTTTAACTTGTTCTTGTCAATGAAAACGTTTATTTTTTATTTTTTACTTTCTAGCAACTGTTTGTCCACGCCAGGAAAAAAGATATGACGGCTGAATCTTGTTTCCATTTTCGTACATTTTAAATCTAGTCCAGAATACATATCAATCGTTTCAACCTCTGATCTTGACAGCAATAGCACCCTTGCTGGTATTTTCACAGGGCACGTTCATCATGAATAGTCTGAACGCTTACACTTTTCAATGTCAAACATTTTTTTCAACCTTTCTCGATAGGGTTTATGCATTCTTTTTTTTCAAAACGGTCAGATTTGTTTCATATCAACGTTCATCTCACAATCAAAGATATTCCAAACAATATGTGGCTTACCCTTAAAAAGTTGGAGTACTTCACTAAAACTTTAGAACGCTAGATAATTCGTTCTCTGCAGAACAATACTTCCTGAGCTCATCTGGAATACCTTCTGATAACAATGGTGGCAGATGGTAGGCCGTACGTACGTCAACGCAGTGCGAAATTGATTCTTCACAACTCAGAACAGCAACTTCAGAACATGTCAAAAATAGATATTCGGAAGTTCATCCCATCACCATTAAACTTTCAATCTGATGACTATATTGACGGAATAAAATGGGGAGGAATCTATGTCACCGAATTGTTAATAGCAGCAGCTATGATCAAAGACGAACTGCTAGAAATGAAAATTGGCAACAACGCCCCACTGAAAAATGAACAGCTACTCAAATCGCTATACAACTCTCAAGCTATCGAAAGATGTGTGAAGAATGTTACACCAGCGTCCGTTCACGTTATTAGTTCAGAAGTTCGAGATAGATTTATTATGGCAACACTGTTCGACAGGAAGGCCAGTTCTTGAGGACATGTCAAAATTACGAAATTTTCAACGCATTCCACAGACTGAAAATATCAACGTAGGAGGGTATTTTTTTACACATTAGTATGGATGTCAAAATACAACTTTTGACACCTAATGCGTTTTCGGATCTTAAAAAAGGTATTTTTCCCACCCCAATGCACAAACCATTTGAAAATTATAAAATAATCACCACAAATTGAACTGACTGAAGCGTATTCTAACGTTCTGTAGATTAGTTATGTCCGCATTCTCCTATACTATTAAAGTAACACTCATAATTACAATATTTTTACACGCTTTCTATTAACGTGCTCTGTAATAATCTCTGGTACAAATCTTGTAATTCATTTTTAACTCACTTCCCATCATCCGATTTCTTTGCAATTTTGTAAACTTGCTTGCTTCCGATGACAATGCAATATTCAAGCATTAGATATATATGATAGAATAATCCAGTTAACTGTAATTAATTAATTAAATACATAATTGGAAATTATACTTAAATGAACGCAACGCCGCATCTATTGTGTGAAGTTTGGGCTGCTTATCTCGCAGGGAGCTTAATATTATAAAAGGATTTTCTTTAAGATGGACTAAAAAGTTAAAAATAATAAATTGAATTAATCTTATGAATCGGAAAATAAAAGCGTGGGTAGTCTTGTTTACCTTATCATAAAATCATAATATCTAAGAGCACCCACGCTTTTATTTTCCGATTCACAAGATTAATTCAATTTATTATTTTTTACTTTTTAGTCCATCTTAAAAAAGCGTGTGTTTTTTTTTTAAATATATCCTTTTTTAATTATTTTATAACGAAAGAAATTAAACCACGATGTGAATGAGCTGTTAGGTGCTACCACAAAGGCCAGCATGTCAAAGTATAATAGTGCAAGATATTATATAGTAATTTTGGTGGAGTCCGTCTGTTCAAAAGTATATCTTAAGAACCACAAGATGTAAAGAGTTTAGGACCACGGTGGCTCAATGGTAGAGCGTTCACCTCTGGCGCTAGGGGTCGTCGGTTCGATCCCTGCTCATGCCATGTTGGTTTTGTGATTGACAAACACCTTGTGCGTGGGTTTTCTCGGGGTTCTCCCGTTTCCTCCCACTTTCTTCATTCCATCAATCATCCAATGAGGACATGGACCCAAGTTGTCAACAAGGCACTGTGCCAGCTGGTAGTGGCTCCGTCATGGTGTAGTGCGTGTTTACCTGGCATGATTTGGATCCTTTGGTCAGTTTGAACCTGACACTTACCAATCAAAGCTATGTTCAGCTGCTTAGTGACAATCTCAAGCCCTTTATGGACTTCGTGTACCCTGCCAACAATGGGATTTTCCGGGATGACAACGCGCCATGTCACTGGGCCGCAATGGTGCGCGACTGCTTTGAGGAATATTCTGACAACTTCCAACGCATGATTTGATCCCCCTAGATCCCAGACATTAATCCTACAGAGCGCATGTGGGATATCGAGCGAGGTCCCCCTGCCCAAGATCCTCTACCTGCAACAACCACTGAATTGTGGACGGCAATCGAGACTGCATGGCTGCACAGTGCACATCCCTCCAGCGGACTACCAGCGACTTGTCGCGTTTCTGCCACGTCGAGTTGCTGCACTTTGCCGTGCTCAAGTGGGTCCTACCAGGGGTATTCGGAAGCCCAAAGTCCTGGATTCTGGAATTTCCCGAAATTCCGACTTTCCGGAATCCCGAAATTCTGAAATAGAATTTGAACACAAGAATTTCAATTTTATTTAAGGCTTTTAGGCACTTCAGACTCAGGTGTTCATCGTAAGAATCTTTACACTGTATTACACCTTAACCAGCAAGTTTTAATTGTTGTGAAAATAACATGTCTTGTCGATCTGTCTACTGGTGGTGAACAGTTCTCGTCCACCTTTTTTTGTGAATATGCTCGACATTCCGACATTCTAAAATTCCGGTGTTCCGACTTTCCGGAATCGCAGAAATTATTTTTCCGATTCAGGAACTCTGGTTTCCATTCCGGGCAAACACCCTTAGGCTCTGCGCGTTATTAGGTAGGTATCCCAAGACTTTTGGCACCTCAGTTTATATCCTTAAAAATTTCCCTTGGGTTACAAATAAATCCCTTTGATGGGGGAAACGAGGGAACATTACAACTTGGTGCGATTTTTTGCCTTGGAATATTTTCGATCAATTTTATTTTATTGTATATCTCCCTTGTTTACTTGCATATCAGGACAATATTTTTCATACAAATACGTTTCGCAATCTGCGTATCATTGCAAGTCATCCAATTTATACGATGTCTCAGTATATCTATTTCTGAACAAAATAAATGCAACATGCAACAATACTTTTGTCCATAGCTGTACTTATCTCGAGCTTGCACTCTCTGTAAACGAAATTGAAGATTGTGGTTGAGTTAGTGGGAACACGTTGCAATAACCACTATTATGAGAGTTTGAGAAAGGATTAAGCCAAGAAATTTACGTGCCTGAAGTTGCCCCCCCCCCCCCACACTTTTTGCGAAATTTAACAGAACTTAGCACCTGGTTAGTGCATCGTTAGTGCAATAAAACGCACTAAGTCCTAACGTTAGTGCTAGCATACTTTAAGACTTTCAAGACTTCAGTAATATCAAATTCCATACTAATGGACATAGAAATATGGGGCTGGCGACAATCGTTAGTGTACTAAAATGCACTAAGCACTAACGTTAGTGCTAACGTACTTTGTTTATTCTAGATTTTTGGTGAGGGGACTAATTTGAAAAATATAAAATTCCATACTAATGAACATACAAACATGGGGCAAGCGACAATCGTTTGTGCACTAAGACGCACTAATCGCTAACGTTAGTGCTACCATAATTTAGGATTTATTCAGGATTTTTGGTGGGGACCAACTTCAGAAATATCAAATTCCATATTAATGGACGTAAACACATGGGAGCAAGAAGTAATCGTTAGTGCATAATTAATGCACTAAGACGCACTAACCCTAACGTTAATGCTATCATAATTTAGGATTTATTTACGATTTTTGGTGACGGGGCCAACTTCAGAAATATGAGAATGGCTCATTAGTTATTGTCTATGTAATGAGGAAGAGAAAGAAGGAGAGAGAAATAAGAAAGAGAATGAGAGATACAAAATCTCCAAGTCTTTCACGAATAAGAAGGAAAGAGAAAAACAGAGGAAGAGAGAAAGAAAAGGGAATAATGAAGAAATGAAAAAAAAGTGAGAGAAGATAGGAAAACTGAGGAGAGAGGGGATGAAATGAAAAAGGGACACGAATACGAAGAAGAAGAAACAGAAGCAGAGGAAAAAGAGAAGGTTTATCTCACTCTCTCTGTGAGACAGTGGGGAGCGACAGATTCATCTTATTCCTAATCCTTTTGTCTTTCTTTCTCTTCCTCTTTCCTTGTCTCTCCCCTCTTTTCTTATTTCTCCTCTCCATCTATCTATTCCTCTTCCCTTTTCTTTTCTTCTTTTTCAGTTTTCGGAAACGTCCCGGCCAATTTGACGTGAAGTTGACCCGGACATTTTGTTTTATTATAACGGCGTTAATTTTAACGGGAGAGTGTTCATATTCAGTCACTTTTCAGCATAAACGTGGCACAAACTATTGCCGCGTCGTAAAGAAACTTAAAAAAAAAATGGTATCACGACGTGTACGTCGAAGCTGAATAGCTAATTTCTTATAATGGTTACCGGTGCTATCTTCATACTCATGACGACGTGTTGTAGGACTGGTAACCAAATCTGCCATTGTTTCTAATATTAAAAGGTAATTATCCTATAATCAACATTATTAATTCATCTTCATTTATTCTTAATATCTGCATGTTTGTTTGCCTTTTCATCATTCAGGTTATAAATATTATGCTAATAATATCTTACTATCTATTCACTGGACTCCAGACTTTATTCGATACATAATTCGCGTTATATTATCCTTAGTGTAGCTTAATAATACATATCTTCATTAATGCAGCAATATTTCAACGAGTGTCTCCTCCTCTATTTGTGGAATGTGTAGGCACACTTAATTTTAGTATGTCTACAATTCTCTACATTTTGGCCCAAGAACGAAGGGTTCAGTTTTATTTCATGAGAACTTACCCATGTTCAAAGATAACGCTGCAATTTCCGACGGCGGCCATATTGATGTCGTAATAACTCAAACTCTCCACCAGATTTTGGGGGACTTTTCAGGTAGAGAGATGAGGATCGACCAATGAACAACCACACAAAGTTTCAGCTTTTTATAAATTACTTCAAGGTGTGACGAAAATTTGAGCTGAATTGACTGGACGAGTGAACTATAAGTTTTCCAGGTTAAAAATTCTTGCTGGAATTGCTACAACCTTTCTGGTTTTGCTGGTATTTCTTGCTGGATATGCTGCATCCAGCAAAAAGTTTAAAAACCGACCATGCATGCTGGAAATTTGAGCTAGCATATTGTACTGGTATCCAGCCAAACAGGTTTCAAAACCGACCATGCATACTGGAAAAATTTGCTGGATCCAGCATGTATTATGCTGGTCCAGCAAAGATTTTAACCTGGGTTATTTAGTGACAACACATAAAGACACTGTTTTGTTATCATCGAAATTAAACTTAATTTACATCCAATAGGTTTCTGGATAGGCCTCTCAAAAGCACGACACAATTTCCTTCAGCGACCAGTCTTTTGTGAAAGGGATTATATTATTCCTGTATTTGTTTGGTGAAACACTTATAAATCCCTGAAAACCCATTTAGAATGGCAGACAACAAAAGTAACACACGCATAATAATAATAATAATAATAAATTTTATTGTCGTTAAGCTATTCACAGCAATGGACAACGTCAAGTTTGTAGCATAAGATACAGATCACAATTTATGACAATTACAATAGCCATTCTAGTTAAAAATATAACAAAATTGATAATACAACGGCAGCAACAAATACAATATTCACTTATATATTTACAGTTATAGGTAGCCTAATTGCTTATATGTATATATTTATAGTATGGTTATATAATTTTACAAACAATGTGTATAATTAAAAAGGAGAATATGTTATATTTCTATGGAACAGTCAAAAAATTCCTCTAATGAGTAAAAGGGTGTTGCAACTAACCAATTGGACAATTTTCTCTTAAATCTATTCAGATGTTCGTTTCTTACTGTTGGAGGCAGCTTATTATACATTTTTATTCCTAATATCTCATAGCTATTTAAAGATTTGGACAGTCTTTGAAATGGTACATTAATATGTTTATTGTTCCTAGTGTTGTAGGAATGTATATCTTTTCTGAGCTGTACGTTTTGTAGATTACTTTTTACCTGTTGGAGTACTGTATAGATGTATAGGTTAACCACTGTCATAATCTTTAGATTGATAAACAGAGGTCTACAGTGGGCTAACCTGTGTGAGTCTGCGATAATTCTGATTACCTTTTTCTGTATTAGAAGGATATTGTTTGCATGACAACTGTTTCCCCAAAATAAGATACCATACTTAATTATACTCTGAAAGAAAGCAAAGTAAGCAGATCTGACATATTCATGAGGAACATGATTTTTCAATTGTCTTAACAGATATGTTACCCTTGACAGCCTACTACAGAGATAATCAATATGTGGTTGCCATGATAGCTTATTGTTAAGAATGTTCATAAGCACCGACTTAGGGGAAAATATTGGCTGGGCAGGTCCATTTCAGTTACTTTCTAGTATCAAAAGTATTGAGCGTGATACGTTCTATAAGGGATCCATTTGCATCACCCTTATATTAATTCTAAATCGTATGGTTCAGTTTGTAAAAGTATGTTTTATTTATTATATAAGATCAGAATTTCAACTTGTTTCAGTTGAAAAAGTGTCTGTGGGTTAATAATAATAATAATTGTCCTTGTATTGTGTTCTTCACATTCTTATATTTTGCCGCAAATAAAAGGTGTTCCAATATGGGTTACGTTCGTTGGTATATGGTATTAGGAAAATACCTACAGTAAAATATTTCGTGTTAAGGATGTCAAACTTTAGGTTAATTGAATAACTTTCTACCATATAATCTATATTCAAGTCTGAAGAAATGAGTATATACTGTATATATATGTTTACACATAATGTCTTTCAGTACAGTCAAATTACAGTTCAACCTAGAAATCCAAAATAAAATATAGCTTTTGACATACGGTCCCAAGATATAGGTAATTTCTTTGAAAATTTTCAACGGCCGTCATTTTGAAAGTTTTTTTTGTTTGATCATGCTGATGTTCGTACTCAACTAAGGTATTGTAAATACCAATTTTTGTATCAAGTTTGCTTCCGATTGGTTCATAATTGCCTAAATCACAATTTTTTGAAAAGTTCGAACAGCCGCCATTTTGAAATTGTTTGATCAACCATTCCGATTTCACTCACAGTCAGACAAGATATTGTTAATACCCATTTTGGGCAAAATTCTCTTACTAACGGCTAATAGTGGAATCCACGAATTATTGAAAAGTTCAAAGGGCCGCCATTTTTAAAATTTTAATCTGATCATTTTGGCTAACGAACTCATCCAAGATATTTATACAACAACTAGCTAGAAACCCCGCTCATCGAACGGGCAGAATAGATTTATGGAAAATTTTAGAACCCAACTGGTGATTAAATCTATGAAAAAAAAATCATAAACGGTTTGGCCATTTTAGCGTGATGAGGCCACACACAACGTATGATACACCCTGGTCTCCGTCCTTGAGATCATAGGGCCGTTAGGGGCTGAGATAGAGGCTCGGGAATATTGCCACCAAAAATCTAGAATAAATCCTAATGTATAGTAGCATTAACGTTAATGCTTAGTGCGTCTTAGTGTACTAACGATGTGCTAACGATTGTCACTTTCCCCATGTTTTTAAGTTCATTAGTATGGAATTTTATACTTCTGAAGTTGGTCCCCACTAAAAATTCTGAATAAATTATGGTTGTACTAACGTTAATGCTTAGTGCGTCTTAGTGCACTAACGATTGCCGCTTACCCCATGTTTGTACGTTCATTAGTATGGAATTTTATATTTTTCAACTTAACCCCCTCACCAAAAATCTAGAATAAATTTTAACGTATGTTAGCACTAACGTCAGTACTTAGTGCACTAACGATGTACTAAGTTTGATCATAATCTGTTAATTGAGAGTAGGTCGGGGGCTAGCTTCATATGAAGTTAGCTCCCCAACAAAAATCTTTAATAACTCCTAAGGTAGCAGTAGCACTAACGATGCATTAACCAGGTGCTAAATTCGGTAAAATTTCGCAAAAGTGGGGGCCGAACTTCAGGCACGTAAGGAATTATTTATTCCAATACAAAGCATCATGCTAGTGTGCGTGTTCCATGAAAAAAAAACCTCACCGACATTCTTTTCCCCTTTCAAAAGAAATATCAAATTTATGGCTTTCTTGAACACAGAGGATCAAAATTATGTGATGTTATCAGATGTGATAGTAATTGAAGTTATTCTTTTACTGTTTATTAACAAAAGAAAAGAGGAACAATGTGATAGCCGTGGACTACAATCATAACAGCCACCATTGCTATGTTATTAGATCATCAAAAAGAATACAGTATTATTTCATATTCATAGCAATTAGGCAAGGATCTCACACCGTACATCAATTGAAAATAAAAACTATGTTAAACATGGCAACAGTAGTGCACTTCTGCCCTGATGTGTATTAAGCACAATCCTTATCTTATTTTGAATAATTGAACTTTTCTACTTAGAAAGGGCACATGATCATAGAAACAACCAGCACTGAATAGGTGTCCTCAATTAACAAAGTCGAAACTGAAAATTGTAAACAGCGTTAGAACTAGAGAAAGCAGTTCTCACTTTGAAGGTCGCGAACATACATTCGTTTTTTTCAATCCATTGTGTTGATGGTAATTAGACTCCCCGTGTTAATAAATGGTAATATTGCCGGAAGTATTAATGTTGACTTATGTATTCAAAACACAACGTACAGCACATGTCATTGATCTTTCTTGGCCTGAGAATTGTGCTTCCTCTCCAATCCAAATTAACACACACACACTTGCTGATATGAAAATCACTCTATGTTCATGGGCGGCGGAAGAAATAATTTCTTGGGGGGGGGGGAGCTACAGCCCCTACCTTGTGGATCACTTATAATTGCGATACCTATGATGAATTTAGATCAACTTACTACAACTATCTACCTATATTGTACCAGGTGACTCAACAGTGTAGAGCCACCCATATAATTTCTGCAAATTTTACGGAACGTGAATGTAGTGTAACTACATAAAATGTAAATGAGACCAAGTACTGCATCTCTGAAACATGATTTATGCTTCGTATACCATCTTTCAATTCAGTGTAAATTATTAAAATGGGAATAGGGACAGTTGACATATCAAATACGTCTTAAATTTTCTCAAAGTCACTGGTGCACCATCTTCTGCTTATCTCTGACCGTTCGCAAGTTATTGCATCTTAATTATAATTTATAGACAATGTCGTTTTCAATTCCATAGTAGTTGTGAGAACTGGCGGAAACGACCAGATAAGAACGTGCTACTTATTAGCAGATAAGGTCATAACTGAAGAACCAAAAGAGATGGCAAATTATTCATAGTGCAGTGGCGGAACTAATCCACAAATTTAAACAAGCAGGCAGTGTGTGTAAGAAAACCGAAAGCTGTCGCCCTGAAACATCAATTTTTGCGGTAGTAGTAACTGTGGTTTTGGAAGCGCTTCTTAAAAGTCCAGGGTGAGGTTTACTTTATCTATTCCAGCGCTTCTTAAAACGTTCATGATAAGATTTACTTTATCTACTCCAAACTTGAGCCAGCTACTGACCAATATTATACGCTCCATACAACTAGTTTTTAAAAAATAATTATCCATAGCACTTCTATATGCATAAACCGGCAAGTATTGACAGAATACCTGTTACTGAAACTACGCTATAATAATTCGTAAAATACGCAGATGATTCAGAGCCGGATGTGGTGGCACGCGAAGGAATACTAATGGGGACACACTGAGATAGCATTTTTTAGCTTCTGCCTTCATTTACTGTTTATAAATTAATCTTAAGTGGGTTAGGTTAGCTTAGAGAACTCAGGTTTCGTTATATATATATATATATATATATATA